>CAOKZL010002556.1:0-295968 GCA_948472985.1 Iguana delicatissima | reverse complement strand
CGTACATTGCTTGTCCTATTGTGCAATGAAGATGCAGAGTAATCACAGTGAATCAACTGGTCCATCAAAGATACTGACAAATAGTTACACATCATCCAAGAATGCACAGATGGAATCTTGTTGGTTAACCCCAACTAGAGCAGAACCATTGAATCAATTGTTGAAGGTTGAACCAATACACATATAAATCTATGATTCAATGGCTCTACTTTGCTGTTGTGTGCCTTCAAGTCACTTCCAACTTATGGTGACCCTAAAGCAAACCTATTGCATTGAGAGTGTGTGACATGTTCAAAGTCACCCAGTGAATTTCCATGGACGAGTACAGAATGAACTCTGGTCCCCAGGGTCATAGTCAAACCACTACACAATGTTGGTGATCAGCTTTATTCTAACTGGGGCTAAAAAGAGAACTTAGACCTATATAAAATGGTTACACCTCTGCAATTCAGCTTGAGAGGCCCCACTTAGGCAACCATGAACTGAATACGTCCATTTCGCAGCATAGCTAGAAAGAGATGACATGGAAACAATGGTATAGTACTATTGGGAACTTTGACCTAATATACTAAGGCCCTTTCCGTACCTTACCTTTTTTCGGTGCTGGGGTGCAAGGATTGCGTGAGCAGCCTCCGGTGAGAGGCTTTTGCATCCCTGCTGCTTCAGCAATGCACGAGCTGCCTGCTTGCATGAGAGCCCCATCTCTTCCTTCTGCAGTGCAGCCTGGGACTTTCCCAGGCTGTGCTGGGGCAGGAAGTGCGACTGGCACGGCAGTACACTTACCTGGCGTGCGGAGTCTTTGGAGCCGCGCCAGTCGCATTTCCTGCTATCCAGTCCAAATTCAAGGTTGGTGTGGCACAATAACTGCATAACTATTTGAGCGTAGATTTACACATGACATAGGACGTCTACTGAAGAACTCCCCAAGATGAGAAAAGATATATTTTGATTCTTCTGCTCTGCAGCTATAAAGCAAGTGAATGGTGGGAGGAGAAGAGTGATTTAATCCAAGCAAATGAAGAATTCAGGGGCTTGTAAATGTATCTCTTACTGGAGCACAGTTTGGAAGAACATTGTTGTGTCTATTTGATATGATTTGGGGGATGAGGATGGTGAAAGTCATGAATTGCAGGGGGATTACACACTTTCAAGATCTTTCAAGGTCTGTTTTTTTGATTGTGTATCTTTTTGGTGTAGTGGTTTGAGCACTGAACTATGATTCTGGAGACCAGGGTTCAATTCCCTCCTTGGACATAGAATCATAGAATCATAGAAATGTAGAGTTAGAAGAGACCACATGGGCCATCCAGTCCAACCCACTGACATGCAGGAACACCCTCAAAGTACTCCCGACAGATGGCCATCCAGCCTCTGCTTAAAAACGTCCAAAGAAGGAAACTCCACTATCCTCCAAGGCAGCATATTCCACTGCCAGACAGCCCTGACCATCAGGAAGTTCTTCCTGAGGTTCAGGTGGAATCTCCTTTCCTGCAGCTTGAATCTATTGCTCCTTGTCCTGGTCTCTGGAGCGGCAGAAAACAAGCCCACTCCCTCCTCTACATGGCATCTTTTCAAATATTTAAACATGGCTATCATGTCCCCTCTTAACTTTCTCTTCTGCAGACTAAACATATCCAGCTCTCTAAGGCCATTTCCACACAGGGTTTTTAACATGGGGCAGAGCGTCCTCCAGGGAGGACATCTGCACCTGGGAGCAGACTGGGTCAGACCTACTTAATGTACATCTGCACCCCAGACCGCTCCGGAACAACCCCAAGTGGTCATCCAGTGTGCTTTTGAAAGACCGCTAAAAACAGGTCTTTCAAAAGCATGGAGTGCGCCACTGCGAGCCTGCTCCCTTATGAAGATTCGCAGGCTCGCACTGGTGTGAGCCTGCGATCAGCCAGGAGCGGGCTTTAGGCTGGCAAGCTTCAGTGGTTGGTTGACACTCTCGACCAACTGGAAGCCACCATTTTCATCCCCGGAGCAGTGTGGAGCGGACCGGGGAGCCCAAAAGTCCGGTGAGTAGCATCACAGGGCGATTCCCTCACCCCGTGCGGAAATGGCCTAAGTCTATCCTCATAGGGCATGGCTTCCAGGCCCCTCACCATTTTGGTTGCGATCCTCTGGACTTGCTCCAGCTTGACCATGTCTTTCTTAAATTGGGGTGCCCAGAACTGGACGCAGTATTCAAGATGAGGTCTAACCAAAGCAGAGGAGAGTGGTACCAGCACCTCCCTCAATCTAGACACCATACTCCTATTGATGCAACCGAGAATTGCATTGGCTTTCTTGGCTGTCGCATCACACTGCTGACTCATGTTCATCTTGTGGCCTCCCTTTCACATGTACTGCTATCCAGCCACGTGTCCCCCATCCTATATTTCTGTATTCCATTTTTTCTACCTAAGTGTAGGACCTTACATTTCTCTCTGTTGAATTTCATTTTGTTAGCCTTGGAAATCCACTGGGTGACTTTGGGTGTGTCACACACTCTCAGACCCAGAAAATGCCTTGATAGGTTTGCTTTAGAGCCACCATAAGTTGGAAATGATGTGAGGGCACACGATGAAAACCAGCACTTTAAGTAGTTTGTGATGTGGCTTTATGGCTTTAATGCAAGGAATTTATAACTACAACATGACACAAAAGGTACAATACTGTGCCACAATTTGTTCTGGGGCTGGCCCTACCAAGAACAGGGCAAGGAGGGGGATAGACAAGGAAATAATGGAGGACAAATAGGTCATTGCCCCCCAATAAGAATTCTGCCCTGCCACAAAATTTTCCTTGAGTTCCAAATTTCTAGCATTACAGCAAGTGAAACGCTGAATATAGTTCACACCGTGGTACATTTTCCTTGTTGCTGTTGTCACTTGTCTTTGTTTTTGACTTCAGCTGATTCTAAGGTGAACCTATCATTGAGTTTTCTTGGTGAGATTTAGCCAGAAGTGTTTTCCCATCACCTTCCTCTAAGTTTGAGAGAGTGTGACTTCTCCAAAGTCATTCAGGGGGTTCGATGGTTGAATGAGGATGTGAACCCCAGTCTCTCAGAGTCCTAACATTCAAACCACCATACCATGCTGTGTTCTTTGAAGATTTACTCATCTCCATTTCTCCCAAAGCGTCTGTGCTTTTCAGATGTTCTATTTCCATGCTTCACTCTGAGACTGTGAGCCCAAGATTCCTCCCCCCAGACTTGACTTAATCTCAGTGCACCAGAAGAGAGCTTGGTTGACAGGGGCTGGAGCCAGGGAACCAAATGCCTTGATGTTTAATATCAGTTTATGTGCTAGCACCCCCCTAGAATGTCCTTGAACAATTTCTTTTCTCTATAGCTGGGGACTGTATAATTTACAGAGCATATAGTCTATGCTAATGAGGTACTGGAAATATCAACAGCATTTGCAAATTAAGAATTAGAAATAGGCTCTGTAAACGAGCCCTCAGAAGGCAACGTATATTTGCAAGCATGAGCGTTCATGTTTCCTGCCAGCTGTTGATAACAAATATGCTTTTTTATGCTATAGATTTTATTTAGCAGACATTTATTTGCTCCTTTTAAAGGCAATTGTTATATGTTATCTTTACTGCGGTTTTCATCTGGGGAGATGTTGCTTATTGAAAAGCAAATGTGTTTGCTCCCTTTTAACTGAGTTGCAGTCACCCAAAGCCGCTTCATATGCAATGCAGAAGCAGTGTGAGTCAATAGCCAGAGTAACTTGCATATCTACTGTTGGGGGATGGTAGGTGTCTTGTATAGAGCTTGGGGAAGTTACTTTTTCAAATTACAGTTCCTAGGATCACCCAGCAGAGCCATTTTTGGAGTTGTAGTCAAAAAGGGTAACCTCTCTGTGCTCTGGTCTTGTAAGTAGAAAAAAATCATGAGTACAATGATACACATTCACATTGTTGTTAGAATACAGGGCCTCAAAAACGATATTTTAGGCATAGCAGATATTAATATTTTACTTAAACAGTACAATTAACAATAGATACTATATGATTTTAAAAATATAAATAGATTATTTCATCACTGTACATGATAAACTAGCTGGAATGCTCTTGGCTAATCTGAGAATGAGAATAGAGCCATTGAATCAATGGTCAAATGTTGAGTTGACCTCTAGGTAAATCCATTTGAATCAATGTTGAAACTAACATTGGATTAATTACTGTAGTTCCACTGAATCCAGTTGGAGCCAGTGTTGATTCTAGCTGGAATTAATCATGGGACTTAGGCCATTGTTTTACTTCTATTATTTTTCAGGATTAGGTGGTAGGGATTCATCATTGTTCAAGTTTTTTAAAAAAGAATTTTATTTTGTTTTATTTCATTTTAAAGGAATGAATGCAGTGCCCTCAGGGAGCTGCTGGAAACTATGGTAGGACCAATCACTACGGATATAATATGGAACACTGTTTTAATTGAAAGGGCATGGAATTGGTAAGAACTTTGCAATATTTCTTTCTCTTTGGCATGGAAAGATTTTGAAATTGAAACAAAGTGAGGAAAAAAACCTATATAGATAGATTTGTCCATCCAGACTCAGAGCTTTGATTGCTTAGCTCAGTGGTTCTGAAACACTGGTCCTCCAGATGTTTTGTACTTCAGCTCCCAGAATTCCTGACTGTTGGCCAAGCTGGCTGGGGCTTCTGGAAGCTGAAGTCAAAATCATCTGGAGGACTGAGGTTTGGGAAGCATTGTCTTAGCTCATGAAGTTTGCCCTTCAATTCAAGTATGTTTCTGGTGTTGAACTGAAGCTCTCTTTTTGACTCATCTGTTTTGGCTTCTCATCGCTTGTTGTTGTTGTTGTGTCCCTTCAAGTCATTTCTGACTTAGGGTGACCCTAATATGACCTTATCTTGAAGTTTTCTTGGCAAAATTTGTTCAGAAGGGGTGCTCACACAGGCAAAAACACAACATGGTCCATTCAATAATGGGGTGTACTGTTCTTATTTAATGTGTTTGGGGCAAATATGGGAGAAATTTTGTTTGTATTCCTTTTTGACCAATTTATCCAAACTCCCAAGTTTTCTTCCTTGATAGGATGAAAAGAACTCGTGGTTTCAAAAAATTCAAATGTGGGAGAAAGCGAAAAATGCAGATTTCCCATTCCTGCTTAGAAAATGCATTTCTGCCCCATCACTTTGAGACCTTCAACTTGATCAAAAGCAAAGTGGAATGGAATATTGTTATTAATTTTTAACAAGCCATGGAAAATTTATGAGCATAAACACCCAAGGGGGCAATTAAGCTTACTGAGCAGGTAAGGCACTATATAATTGCAACGTTTCATGGAACTGTGTATTGACTAAGCAGGTCTGCTTCATTTTTTAATCTTAATCAGAGTGTTTGACTTGGCTGATCATGCCTGTGGTACGTAGTCATCTCTTCCTCCCCACGGAAGGGAAATGGTGATGGGGAAGAAGAAAAGCAAATGGATGTGCCAGGAAACCTTTCAGACCTTCACGTTTATTCTTCCTGGAACTGCATTGAAAAGACCTAATTTCTCCTGGAGGAGAACTGGTGATAAAAGCAACATACAATGGATGCATCATCAAAGGGTCTCCTGCATGAAGAATGTACTCTGAAGACTTGTCCAAACAGGTAGGGTCATCATATCAAGACACAGGAGGCAAGCCAGCTGGCAAAGTAAGAAGCTTGGAGGCTTTTTAAGTCAGGAGGGGCTTCTTTTTGATTGAATAGAAGCTGGCAACTGTGATGAGTCCATGGGCCATTTTCTTTTTTTGTCCTAGGGACTCTCTGGGGGGACATATGAACTGTTAAAAATGTCAACTCTTCCCACCAGACTCCCAAAATGAAATTTACCAGAACTCTACTTCTGGTTTGGAAAAAAAAATCTTAGTGCAGAAATGTTCTGCATTGTATTAGGAGTGTACAAAATACAAATTTTCTTATTGTGGACAAAAAGGATGACTTGACACATTCAGATATCCCAGTTGAGAAAACGGAAAACTGCCATGAGATTTTTTACATTGAGGGACTCTTGTTTTTCCTGAAAGAAATATCCTTTGTACAAAACATTGATTTTTTTGCTCAAAACTCTCAATATTTTTATGCAAGAAAAAAAAGATATATTTTGTTAGAAATAAGGTTGTCTTCTATATAAAAAAAAGGCAGAAGAGGAGTCAAGGGAGTTGGTACAACACTGTTGTAGAACATTCTGTTGTGCAAACAGCACAAGAAATATGCCCCTTATAGTAATGGACTGTCTCATCAGGGAGGTGAAGGAGAACTGCTAAGGATTAATTGGATGCAACCATGGTTGCTAATCTGGAATCATAGTGCTACAATTGTGTCATGTGAAATGGCCCCTGATAGTAAGTGGTGGCAGCAGCAGGAGTAGCAGAACTCAAAAATGAATTCAAAAACGCAGTCTGTCATGTATCATCACTACTGGGCGTGGTGGGAAAATCAAAATATGGCCTCCATGCACTTGAGGTCTGACATCCGGAAGGTGCCATGTGATGGTATATTGTAATGATGTAGAAAGCTTTAATCTAAGATTCCACAATGGATCATAAAGATTAAAGGAGGAACCAGTAGCCCTATCCAACTGTTGATGTTGTCGTTGTTGTGTGTCTTCAAGTCAATTCCAACATATGGCAACCCTAAAGTGAGCCTAATGTGGATTTTTGGGATGACATGCCCAAGGTTACCCATTGGATTTCCTTGGCCAACTGGGGAATCGAATCCTGGTCTCCAGGGTCATAGCACAATGCTCAAACCACTACACCATGTTGTCTCTCTTCAACTGTTAGTCTCAATGCCTGCTGTAGTACCCTAATCCAACTATTAATCCCAAGTTAAGTAGACTCGTTCAGCCAATAGGAACTTGGGAGTCCAACACTTATGTATATCCCATTGATTCAATAGGTTTACTGTAGTTGGTGTGATATTAGGTTTAGATCATTGCCTTAGGTCTCAAGCTTCTTCTGACCATTGGGGCTTAGCAACAGAACCATGATTTATTCTGTATGATCATTTCATAAGGCAGGTTAAACAATCCCTTATTCATGACAGAAGGAAGGTGATGCTGTGCCATTTTGAGACCTATTGCAGGACACTGAATATCCAAAAACTCCTGTGGAAGTAAGTTCTGAGTTTTTAATAAATAAAAGGTTGGAATTGATTCAGAAAGTAATTATGCCTTAATGTGAACTGGAACAAATGTTACATGGATTTTAGATACTGTATTCTAGGTCAGTGACAAGAAAGATGAGGAAGATAGGTTTGGTGCATATAAACCGAGCAAGATAATTATTCTGCTCTCCACGGCACTGCTGAGGCAATAATTGAAATACTATGTTTTATTATGAGCAGTGTCTGTCCCTGAAGACTTAGACAAATGAGAAACTAGTCTGGGTAAGGGCAGGGATAGAAGGACCAAATTTGAAAATGTTGAAGAGGCCTGATCCAGATAACTTTTTAGTCATTCTTAAGTCTGGTTGTGAAATCAAGGGCTCAAATCCATCATTACTAACTTAAACCCAACCGATTTCACTAGGATTTAGGCACAACTGACTTTCCTGTATGAACAAGGATCAAAGTCTTAAGCCCAAAAGAACGTGTTTTACAGAATACATTTAACATCCTAATAATGAAAAATAAAATAAAATTCTACTGCTTAGAATTTTACAGGAAAAGTAGAAGATTTTGATGGCTGTTTCCCCAACAGAACCACAGAAAGCTACTCAGTCAGATGTAGCCATCTAGTTTGATTGCAAAAAAAAAATATTCTCAATTAGGGGTGCCTTTCAAAACTTAAAAAAAAAAAAAGGGAATATATAGTACCCTGGAATCCATGGGATGCAAGAAGGGCCATTGTAAGAAGCTGTAGAGACTCACCAGAATAGAATTTTCTGATGAACCCAAGAAAACTGAAAACCTTCTATGACAGTAAGGAGGAAGCAGTAGAACCAGCAATGCTGAAGAAGAAAGAATTTAACACATTTACCTGTTGGCCTCAGCAAAATAATCTGCAACATCTGGGGAAGGGTGGGGCCATAGCAGGCTCTCTTGGAAAAGGGATCCAGGGGGATGCTTCAAATGAGATGGAGTGCAACCATGCTGTACACCACCACTCCATGATTTGATTAGCAATGAACATTATCTAATTGATACAAAATATAAATAATACGTGGCTGAAAAGCCATACTGGCAAAGGGGATTGGCTGAAAACATGAAAAAGTAGGTCAGAAGGGACCTCAAGGCACAGCCAGGTCATAAGTTCACTGAAGATTAGTCGGAGAAGATGGTCCTCTCAATAGCCCAAAACTAGAAGACAATAGCCACCAAAACACTCAGACAAAGCAACAATGGTCAGGAAGTTCCTGATGAACTTCCTCTATTTGTTCCCTTACCTGCCAAGACATTAAGAAGCCATCATGATTCTCATCAATACTTTGTCACCTAATGCTAAGACCATTAGCCAGCCCCAACCCCCTTTTTTTGCCCTGACAGAGAGCCATTAACACCTTTTCCTTCAGGAAAAGGGTATTTAAACCCTGGCTCCAAGCCAGACAGTCTGTAGTATCCTGGGTGTAGGCCATCACTCTGCTCCTAAGATTCCCATCTTGGGCTACCCTTGGACCATTAGTCTGACCACATTACTTTGTCTCTGCTTTTCAGGATAAGTAAATATCACCCATTTCATCCCTGCTCACTATCCAGATTTTTCTTCCTTTTCTTCAGCTAGCTTTGTATGGTTGTGAGACTGCTTGAATCTTGCATTCATCTGTGATTTTGACTCTAATATAAACATTCTTTTGATCTCAAAGTGGTGTCCTGCATTAGTACTGGTATACACAGATGAAAAGAACCCAAAGTTGCCCCCCCCAAGGCTTCCCTTTTGAGCCAATAATTCTCATCTTTTCATAGAGGTATTGGCCTTGTGGGTGAATCCCTGAGTCATGCATTTTTTGGGTAACAGGAGAAGCAAGGAGTCAATCTGGTTAAAGAAGCAAAGTGGCCAGGGTGGGAGACCTCAGCCCAGCAACCCTTCTTGTGCTAGATTTAGCTGCACGAAGCTTGACAGACAGCCCAGCTAATATAGGAGATCTAGGAGTCACCATTGCACCCAGGAGCTCAGAGGCTTGGTCAGCCCCTGAGGGGGGCTGGATTTAAGAGACTGGGAACTTTGGAACCCCAGGGAAGGTTTACTGCAGGGGTTCTTTGTCTTAGAGGTAGAAAAGCCAGAGAATTGCAAAAGGCTGTGATATAATGATACTTTTGGAGAGCTCTGCTTAGACAGGACCCACTGTTTTAAACCTAACTGAAACAACCAATAAAACTTCTTGAACCATACAATCTGGGACTGCTCATGGACTTCCAACAGCAACTAAGTATGATGGTCCCCTACTGTGGGAGGACACCATAGCCATCCATATAAACAGTCCAGATATGAGGCACATAGCCTCATCTCAGTTCTAAAACCAGCCCTTAGAATAAGTAATATCCACTAATAGGGATGGCTGAAAGTCCATTTCTGGTCTGCTTTATTTTCATATGTGGGAACCAGTGTGATGTAGTGTTTTGAGCACTGGTTTGTGACCTTGGAGACCAGGATTTGATCCCCTGCTCAGCCATGGAAACCCACTGCATGACCTTGGGAGTGCCACACACTCTGAGCTGCAGAAAACCCCATAATAAGGTCACCTTAGAGTTGCCATATGTCAGAAACAACTGGAAGGCACACAACAACAACAAATGTACACTAAAGATACTGCCAGTGTTCAAAATTAGGTAATTCACTGATAAAATGTATTGTCTATGTACTGAATATGTGTACTATGACTGTAAGGCTAAAGATGATGAGGATGATTTACTTTATTTATATCCACCCTTCCTCTAAAAGTAGGTGGCTTATGAATGCATACAATATAGTTAATTATTATGAGCGGATATCTGTGTTTTACATTTTGCATGACTAAGCATCTCCACACTGCCAGTTCTGTATGTATCCTCTTATTCATTGGTGTGATGTTAGATGAATTGTGTTATAGCTTGTGTCCTTGCATTATGATATTAGCTATTGTAAGCCTAATAGGAAAGTGTAGGAAGAATGAATGACAGGTGAAGAATGTTGGGTGAACGTATTTGCATGTGGATGACTGCAGGAGAAATTGAGATAATGGAGGTGCTGTTGGAATGGTGTAGTGAGGCAGAAGTGGAGGGAGTTAAGAGTGCATCTGTACTTAAACTGTTATAACAGTCTGATACCACTTTACCTGCCATTGTTCCTTCTTAATGAACCCTGGGATTTGAAGCTTGGTGATGTACTCAGAAATCTCTGCTAGAGGGTTCTAGATTTTTTTCCATCTAGTGTTGTCCTGCAGAGCTCTATTAAAACTACAAATCCCAGGATTTTATAAGACAGAACCATAGCAATTAAAGTGGTTATCAGATTGCTATCATTGTGCAGTACAAACTCTTAGATAAGATTAAGAGAGAGATGGGAGGGGATCTTGGTTCTAAGGGGTGTATGTGAGAGATTAGGTACGTAGGAAGAATACATTCTATACCTCAGATGTAGCCTGCTAGTAACAGATGGGATATAAAAGAAAATTGCAATTACAATTGTAGAAATATCTTAAGACACACTTTGATATGTTACATCCAGCATCCTATTGGTGACATACACAAAGTATACATCCAGCTTAAGCCTGTGTTTATCCTTTTCGGTCATTGTGGAGATCAGAACTCTAATCTCTTATGTAACATCCCAAACCTGAAAACCAATCTTTTTCATTCTGCCCATATCCAGCATGGCTGTATAGTACCTGGTGGGGAGTGGGACCCCCAGAGGTCCCTGATGGTGCCTGTTGCAGTGCATCCAGCTAAAGAGAAATAGCTGGATGCGTTGCAATGGAATCCTTCATTCTCTAGCAATCCAGAAATGGCTGGTGTGAGTGTGTGTGTGTGTGTGTGTGTGTGTGTGTGTGAGAGAAAGATCGCTGTGCTGATTACAAGGTGGGGTTGGGATGGTTACCACTGGGAGACACAGCTACAAAGATATAGACCATTTCCACACTACATTGTTATAGTGCTATAATTTCACTTTCAACATCCTATGGAATCCTGGGGTTTGTAGGTTAGGGAGGGGCATTTAGAATTTTCAGCCAGAGAGCTCTTTGGCATCAGTGAACTACAAACCCCAGAATTCCATAAGATATTGAAAGTGGAATAATAGTACTATAACAGTGTAGTGCGGAAACGGCCATAGAGGCACGCTTATATCTCCAAACATAGGATCTTATCCATAGTGTCAAGACACATAGCATCACGTCTCCTAGATCAGATGAGTGGTTCCTTCTTAGATCAGATGACAAAACAATAACAAGAGAGAATAGTAATGGAAGAATTCAAGCATCTTGACTCCTCTGGCAAGTCAAACTCTTCCAGGAACGTAAGGTCCAACAGCTTCCTCACATGCCTGGTTGACAATTTCATTTTTCCATAAAATTGACAACTATCTTGGGCCTGCTTGTCAGCAATAAGGAAGAACCAGTCAACGAAGTGGAAGAAGTGGGAACCTTGGGTAGAAGTGGCATGCCCCCTTTGGGATTCATTATACAGAAGAAATGGAAAGCTGAATGTAGGTCAGAAATACTCAGAGAGCAGGGAGTTCATGATAGATGAAAGTTTCTTAAAGATGAGATAATAAAGGCATATTCACAAACAATTCAAACAAGAAAGAAATGGGGGAAGCATATGAAGAAACTGGGATGGTAGCATAAGGAGTTTTCTGATGAGTTGAGATTTAAAAAAGGCATATATAAAAATGGAAGTAGGGGCAAACCACTCAAAGAACAGTACAAATGAACAGCCAGTATCTGTACAGAGAAGGTCAGAAGGGCTAACAGTCAGAACGAGCTCCAGCTTACAAGTGAGGCTAAAAATAATTAAAAGTTTTTTTTATTCCCAGCTATGGGAGGAAGAATGTGGAACAAGGAGGGGTAGCTCTATTGCATGGAGGAATGCTAACAAGTGTCAGAGAAAGGGTGAAATGGTTGAGCACCTGCTTTGCCCATCTTCTTTTGAGAAGAAAAGTGTGTTCAACCTAAGGAAAGAAAAGATGCAATGAGAGGGCTGCAGTGCAGACTAAGGTAATTTCTGCCCTTCACTGTTACAGTGCTATTATTCCTCTTTCAACATCCTGTGGAATTCTGGGGTTTGTAGTTTACTGAGGCCAAAGAGCTCTCTGGCTGAGAATTCTCAATGCCCCTCCCTAAACTGCAAACCCCAGGATTCCATAGGAGGTTGAAAATGGAATAACAGCACTGTAACAGTGTAGTGCAGAAATAGCTTAAGATAGGTAAAGAGGTGGTAAGGGAATAAGTTACTTTCATTCTCCAGAGCAAGATGAATTGTATCCACAGGTAGCAAAGGAACTTTTAGAGGTAATCTAATAGCCTCTGTTTATATTTTTTTAGACTTCTTGGAGAACCAATGAGTTCTCTCCAAACCACAGGTGACCAAATTAGGTTACTGTTTTTGACAAGGGAAATGGTGTAAGAACAAGTCAGTTGGATGTTGAGAGCAGAAAAGGTTCTAGAACAGATAATTAAACTGCTAATTTGAAAATAAAACTCTGAACACTAAAAGTCAAGATGCTTTCCTCAGACAAGTCACTTGGACTTGATAGTGCATGAGTCCCCTTCTGATTCTGTGACAGACTCTCCTTCATTGGAGTTTTTGAACAGAAGTTAGATGGCTACCTCTCTGGGGTTATTCCTGTGCTGGCAGAGAGCTGGGCTTGATGACTCTAGGGTTTGTTTCAGCTCTGTGATTGCAATTTTTCCCTTAGAGGTGCAGAATCACATGCAATGCAACACTCTTGGAATTATACGATTTTATTTCTTTCCTTCATTTATATCCTGTCTTTCTCCCAAATGGGACTCAAGTGGTTTACAATATAAATTAATGCAGAATGTTTAAAATGATATGGAATACAAACGTGTATTAAAAAAGCATTAAACCATACATCAAATTCAACACTGCTTTTAAGACATTACCAATTAAAACAATGAAAACACTTAAAATACACATTACATACTAAAAGCAGCACACTTCATTGTATATTACTATGTCCTGGCCAGCCAATGGTGAAGGCCTTAAACCAGGTAGGAAGTGACACATTGGATGAAACTCACATATAGAGTCATAGAGCTGGAAGTAGCCACATGGGCCATTGAGTCCAACCCTCAACTTAGAAAAGGGTTTCCAGTGAAAGCATCTCCAGCAGGAAGCTGTCCAGCCTCTTTTTGAAGATGGTCAGAGAAGGAGACCCCACCACCTCTCTATTAAATTAGTTCCATTGCTGAACTGCTCTCACTGTGAAGAAATTCCTTCTAATGTTCAGTTGAACTGCACTCTCCTGTAACTTCGAACCCCATTAGACCTGGCCCTACCCTCTGTGGCAGCAGAGAGCACACCTGCACTCTTCTCTAAGGTATTTAAAGAGTGCAATCATGTCACCCCTCTTCACCAAGCTGAATATGCCCAGTTCCTACCACCTTTCTTCTTATGTTTTGTTCTCAATATCCCATATCATCCTTGTTGCCCTTCTCTGAACCTGCTTCAACTGGTCTATATCCTTCTTAAAATGAGGCATCCAGGGTGAACACATTACTCCAGATGAGGCCTGACCAGCACAGAATATAATGAGATTTTTATTTCCCTTGAGTCGAAAACTATGCTTCTACTAATGCAGACTAAGGCCCTTTCCGCACAAGGCGAATGAATCGCTCCGTGCCGTTACCGGTTACTTACCGGTTCTTCTCTCTTCAAAGCAATGTGGACTTTCCCGTAAGCCCTTCTGCAGGGCTCCTCTGTTTGTTGTAGGGCGAATTGGAGCAGTGCGAGGTCCGTAGATCTGCACTGCTGAGGCTGAAAACGGCGGCTTCCTGTTCTTTGTGGGTCTGGACCAACCGCTGACGCTGACCACGGCCCGCCCTCCGCTGATCGCAAACTCGCATTGGTGCATCTGTACAAGTGAGCAGGAACGAAATAGTGTGCTCCAGAAGATTGAAAGATCAGATTTTTCCGGTCTTCACTTTGGGCACTGGAGGACCACTTGGGGGAGTTTTGGATCAGACTAAGGTGAGGAACTAAGGTAAATAGTCCGAACCTAGTCCAATCCAAGGTGTGGATGACCTCCGTGACAGGACGCCTTGGCCCGTTTTAACTTCCTCGTGCAGAAAGGGCCTAAGATAGCATTCACCTTCTTTGCTGCAGCATCACATCACTAACTCATATTCAACTTATGATCAAGAATAATCTCAATGACCTTTTCGCAAAACTCTGCATAGGTAAGGCTAGGCTGTAACACCTCTGCCTGAAAGACAAGTCTCCCATTGTCAGATTCAATGTGAAATAGCACATAAACACTCCGTCTTCCACAGTACAATCCAAGAAGAGTTTTATTGCATGGTATTTCTGAATACGTAGTTCAGTTCATGCCTTGTGGGTATCAATGTAAGTAGTAAGGATGGCTTCTCATAGCCACTAGAGCATGGTACTATGGTAATATGTGGCAACAGATCTAGTCCATAGTGGGAGCACTGCATCAGATGGGAAAAAAATAATGGACATGATGTATCAAGTATGGGTAACAAAGCCATCTTTACACTTCACTTTAAAACTATTTAGTATAATAAACAGAGTGAACTGTTACGGTCTTTAAAAAACGTGTGCTAAGTGAACCTTTGCCAGAACACAGCTGCATTAAGAACTGAAGAAATGCTGTTAAATAAACAACAATCTCTCTGGAACTGGCATATAAATATTAATTAGAGATGGAACCAACACAGCATCTAAACTGTTTCTATTAATTTTTTGGCTGGGATCCAATTTTTCCCACAGCGTATGGGACTTTCTCCCCCATTTAAATTCTCTGAACAATCTGTCTGCAGCTTAATTTTAGGCAGCAAAAGGAATCTGGAAACCAGGGGAAAAAAGCAGTTGTACAACCTTTATTTCCTTGATGTAGAGAGAGGGAGAGGAAAAATAATCCAACTGATGTCCAAAGAGTTTTTGTAGCTCAATGGTTTGTAGATTCTGACCTGAATCTATTGGTAATATCTTTTAGAAATACCTACTGAATCTATTGATAATATCTATTAAATCAATGGAGTTTATCTAAGTTTTAAATCACCATTGAGCAGTTTGTTCTGTTGGTATCCTGTAGCTGGGATTATCAGTAGGATTTAGGTTTTGTCCTAGGTGCCCACCTATCCTATGAGTCTCCCATGTTTTCAACCCCATTAGACTCCATGTCTGCTTTTGACTATCTCACCAAATTTTTGGAAGGTGCCTCAAAAGCCATCTGATCTGCCAATCCAGGAATCCACCAGTAAGCACTCCTGGGATGTGGCTATCCAGCTCTGTTCAAACACCTGTTATAAAGGAGAGTCCAACACTTTTTGAGGTAATTTATTCCACTGACAGGCAGCTCTTAATGTCAGGCAGTTCTTCTTAATATTTAGCCAAAATCTCTTTTTTTGTAATTTGAATCCATTGGTTCTTATCCTATCCTCTGGAGCAGCAGAAAAAAGGCTCACTACATCTTCTATACATCTCTCCTTCTGGCCAAGGTATCAAATCATCTCTCAATCTTCTCTTCTCCTGGCAAGATGTATGATGTTCTGTTTTCTCTCACCAGAAGTTTGACTGGATGTGTAAAGAGTTACTGTGTGCCCTGCAGAGGAGAGTACATAGCTTGGTGGGTAACCATTGTCTATGTGAGCCATAACCTCTCCCCTGTGCTCCTTTCCCCCACTCCGTTGCACCATATTTGCTAACCCTGAAGGGCCATAGAATGAACAAGAACTGTGGAGAAGGCAGCTTGGGTGACCTATGTGTCAGCAGTGTGAGTGGCATGCCATGCACTGCCAGCTGTGACCCGTCACCTCTTCTCTTCTCTGTATGCTCCCAGAACACAGCCTTAGTAGATTTGTTGCTGACACAACGCAGGTGTTGGTCTTCCAGTTCACTGCCATGTTCTCTGTGGCACTGAAAAGGGCAAGCCCTGCTCTTTTCTTTCTCTTCCTTTTTAAAACAAATAAATAACCACCAGTCCCTAATGTACTAGGTTTGAAATAAATGGAATATATCTGTGTACGCGGCACACTGTTTGAGTTTTCACTTCATGATAAAGTAATTCCTGTGCAGAGATTTATGATTCCCCCTCCCCTCTTTATATGCTGGGAAATGCTTCTTGGCTTGACATTTCATGCTGCTGAGCCCAGCAGATGGCTGCATTTATTAAGATGTCTTTCCTTCCTTATCCCAAGGCTCAGGGTGGGTCATGAATTTAGAGCCTTGCATTCTGGTCCATTATTTCTGCAGAACTTTATGCTTTCCCAGACAGTGGTGATGTCTCAGTATCTTTGGTTTTAGGATGTACAGGTGCCAGCTGGATAGGCATCAGCATTAATGAATGCTTCTCCATCAACTCTCTTCCCTGCTTTCAGTTTCCCTCCATACAGAAAATCAGAAGTCCTGGGGAAGGGCTCAAGCCTCATCTTGTTGCCAATATTTTACTTTTGCATGTAGTATTGAGAAACAATTGTTGGAGTTTTTTTTTTCCAGGGGGTGGGCAACTATGGTAGGGCTAGGGGCCTATTTTTCACCTGGCACTCACTGTAGGCTATGCCTCCTCTGCAAATGGAAAAACAATCTTGAAAAAAAAGAAAGAAAAAAACTACCCTTGCTTTTTTAATTTTTGGGATTCTGTGCCCCAGACATCAGAGTAGAATTGCCAGATTCCATCTGGGATAGGGCCCATATAGCATTAATCTTTAAGATCTTGGAGGTACCATAAAGCTCTGCAAAGTGGGACAAAGGCACTTGTCTTTCCTCATCTTCCAACCAAGTCACAGCCATCCTGTCTTAACACAGCTATTACTTTGTTGGTGGGGAGCAGGCAGAGGGGCAAGGAGGAGAAATGGCAACAAGAATAGAGTCCAGTGACAAGAATAGGACTGGTTGCCCACAGCACCCTCTCTTTCTGTCTGCACTGGTGAGGCAATAGCTATCTGGTGGGGAGAGGGGATGTCTGTGGTTTAAAGTCAGGAATTGAAAGGTGAGGAAGAAGACTTATCTCTGTCCCACTTGATGGAGTTTTATAGTGCCTCATTCCACTCCAAAATCTGTTAAAGATTAAAGTAACGCGAGGCCTGTCCCAGATCCAGTCTGACAGCTGTATGTCAGATTCATCAGCCACCACTGATCTAGAGGCCAATGTTCTACTTTTGGGACTTTCCAGGAGCATAACAGCCCACTCCAAAGCCAAAGAAAGGAAAAGAAACTAGATGCTTATGGTAGTACACCACAGATTTTGAAATACAGTGTTTTAAAAGTGTTAAACAGTGCATGGTGGCTGTGGGAGCTATAACCTATATAAATGATGAATCGCCCACTCCCCTAGGAGCGTTCCAGATGTGAGTTGCTTTTTTTTTCTTTTTTGCCAGAAAAACAATGATCCAATGGAGTCATTGGAAAAGACTGGCAAAGTGGAGGGCAATAGGAAAAGAAGAAAGTCACTAGGTTCCAAGTTGGAAGACCTGAGCTGGGCTGTTTGATGTCTCTCATTCATAGGATCGCTATAAATCAAAGCCAATTTGATGGCAGATAGCAACAGCCATGTAGCCACAAAAAGTCTTGGGAAGGCTCTGGGTCACACTTTGCTCATCCCTGATGTAGAGTCAAACTCAGGTTTACTGTCTTTTCTCCATAGCATTTGAGTTTTGCTTTGTCCTTCTTGAACCTCTAGTGACACCTGTGCAATTTTGACCAAAGAGCACAAATACAGTGGTAGTACCTTGTCACACTGGAAAAAAATAATTGACAGACCCACACATCAGATAGCCTGGGAGAACATGACTAATTTAAAGAACATGACTCATAATGTTTTGTACATGATTAGCTTAACTTGAAATCACTCTGAGCTTATGACATTTTTTATGTCTAAGCAGATTTTTTCTTCACATGGCTCTACCGTACTTAGACCGGTCACTTTCTGACCTTTCCTCTTTATTATCTTTATTTTATCCAAACTGAACTGTTTAGGGAGGATTTAAATGAGCTCTCCTGGGAACACAGGATATTGTTTAATACTGGACTGTTTGCTCATTTAGCCCAGATTTACCTATTCTGATTCACAGCAGCTTTCCAAGGTCTCAGACAGACTTCTATTTTAACTTGAAATGCAAAGCACTAAACATCAGACAGACCTTTGTACCGTGAAGCATTGACTCTACCCATTAAGTCATCATGTTTGTACAAAAGAGAAGCCTTTTACTGGCCTGATTCTTTTCTCTCTCTCAAATTTCCAGGCAGCCTAAAATAAGATAATGGCTGAGGTCCTGTTGGCATCATACATATGAGTTTCGTTACACATATGGCTGTTCTTTTTTTAAAGTATTTTTAATTTACTGGGACTGCAGAAGTGATGATGTGTGTTCCCCATCACACAGCGGAAAATTACACAAGAACACTGGTAGATATATAGTTGGTTGCACAATGTTGGTATTCACCAGAAGGGTGGAGTAGCACAACCCTTGTGTAACTTGTGAATGTAAATGGACGCTATGCAAACACATTGTAGAAACTTGGTGAACAGTGGTCTTTTTTCTTTCTTTGTAACAACAACAACAACAATGACAACAACATTTATTTATAACACCCTTTTCATCAAAGGGCAGAACATCAACATATACAGTCAGGGCAAAGACACTCCCCCAAATAACAGTCAGTGAAATCTCTCTAACGTCTTCTCTATTTACCACAAAAGAGCACAGCCAATAAAAAATGCATCTCTGTACTGTATGTAATTTTTTAATTGGTAGACTAAAAATTTTGGGACTCTCCATCTAGTGGTAAATACGGGAAGCCAAATTGGAAAAATGATCAGTTTTCAAATACTCTCACTACCCTCTCTCAACATTAACTAGGGGCTCATCACACCTCCCAATTGTCTTGATTTGATAGGGGCAGTGTTACCACCGTGTCCTGGCCTGGCCTTTGGTGAGTCAAAGATATCATTTTGATATCATAATTCGGCCCTATTCTGCCACCAGCCAAGTGTTTGTGAGGCCTGCCGAACAAGCGCAAAGCTAGGCATGGCTATTACTTGCTGCTCCCACCAAACCAAGCCAGATGTTGCCAGATCTGCTTTAGGGGACCTCCCGAAACAAACACCTTCATTACATATGTACGCTACCACAAAGGGACCCTCTGCCCTGAGAGGACGCCCTGGCGAGCTAGGTACTTAACTGCCGAGCTAGCCACATCTACATACCGGCCATACCATTGTCAATTCGGACTTTAACTTAATCATGCAAATTCTGACCTTTCAGAGGCTTTGTCTCCAACCCAAAACCTATTGTTTTTGCCCAAGACCAGACTAGCCTGCGGTTGTTTTTTCCCCAATAAAAATCCCATGCTCTGAGAGCTCTTTGGAACTCTTGCCGGATCGTCTGAACTTCACTTTGCCTTGCTGCCGCTCGGTTCAGTGGATTCCCCTTGGCTGCCACGCCGAGTTTCCACTTCTTCAATCAGGCTTCTCCAGGACTGCAGGACAGGTGGCGTATCACCCATTCCCCTCAAATTCTATTTTCCTTTTCTAGTTAGGAGTGTGTTTGTGCTTTTCTTTAATAACTGTTTAATAAATCTTGATTGTTGTTTGAACCATTTGCCTCCTCACTGACCTGATGCCGTAGACATAGGGTAAAAGATCCTGCTGCGTTGCCCTGCCTCTCCTTAGCCAAGAGAGTGCTCCAGCTAATTTCCCCATCTTTGCTTAGGTTGTTTGGTAATTTGGGCACCCCTCCCGGGACCCCCAATTCACAGGGTAACAGCAGTCTCAACTACTCCTCTGCCATTCTTCTTTTACAGCTGTTTTTAAAGTGTTCCATTTTCTCTCTCCTACTCCCACTTTCCCCTTTTGTCCTCAGCTTACTTCAATTGTTTCAAATTGAGTTCAATGTAAATAATTAGTTTGTACTCAATCATTAGGGGGGAGAGGAGAGAAGGGAGCAATTTTCCCCCCTTCCAGTAGGCTCAGATAAAAGAAAACTACTTCAGCCCCTCCTAGCTTTTGCGTTCTTCCTCTCATTAAGAACTTTTTCTATCTAGACTGTACTCTAATTTTGCTTGGCCACACGTGTCCCATTTTTCACCTGTGAAATGTTGCAGGGTATGGATTCATGGGCATAAATTCAGTTCCCTGTATGAGAAGATTAACAATAATCTTTCAGTCCTTCTCTTCCACTGAGAGATGGTCCTGGTTGCCCAGGTCTTTTATAAGTAGTCTGTGAAGCTGAATGATAAAGCAAGCATTTCTAAATCTTGCAGCAGTTACTATTCTTGTGATTAATTGGATGCATACTGAGCAGTCCTTTAGAAAAAGTTGTCTGAAAGTTGTTGGTTATAGATTATCACCTTGCATACTACTGAGAGCATTCTGGATTATTCCAGAATCAGAGTATATCTGCTAGCTCCTTCTAACCATAGATGCCCGATTAGATAAAATACCATCTTGGCCTGATTGCTTTTTGCATTCTCAGGGAGGTGGCTGGGGGAAATACTGATCAGAAGATTTGGTTTGGATGATGATTCGGTGATTAAAAAGAAATAGCCAATTTTGGCTTAGGTTCAGAAACTGTTCCATTTTGACTCAGGTCTGAATCTGAATCTGAATCTCAGTTTAGAGAGCCAAATCTTTGTGGTTCTTGTTAACTTTAGTTAGAAATCAACAAGTAGCTATAATAATTTTTCCGTTTGACACAATCAGATGAAATTTTCAGGTATAGTGGCTCTGTAGAGGTAATCGTATCTACTAAACTTAAGATAAATAGGTACAGTGTGTGTGTGTTTGTAATATGCATTTTTTTGATTTTGAAAGTTGTACAAAGGACCTAAATACACTAAAGGCACCAGATCACATCTCATCTTGGAGGCTAAGCAGGGTCAACTCTGGTTAGTACTTGGATGGGAGACTGCCAAATACTAAATACCACATTGTTGTTGTATGCCTTCAAGTGGTTTCTGATTTATGGTGACCCTCAGGTGAACCTATCAAGGAGTTTTCTGGGGGCTGAGAATGTATGATGCACCCAAGGTCACCTGGTGGCTTTCCACGGCTGAAGCAAAGTAGGTAGATTGGTTCTAGTACGCAATTTGGATGTTATATTCTGTTTTTTTCCCCTTCAATATCATATCATGGCCATTTCTGCACTACAGTGCTAAAGTGCTGCTATTCCACTATCAACCTCCTATGGAATTCTGGGGTTTGTAGTTTAGGGAGGGGCACTTTGAATTCTCAGCCAAAGAGCTCTTTGGTCTCAGTAAACTACAAACCTCAGAATTCCACAGGGTGTTGAAGGTGGAATTGTTGCACTTTAACACTGTAGTGCAGAAATGTCAATTGAAGTGTGCTGGAAACTGAGGACATAGCCCGACAAACAGATATGGCAAAGGTGGTAAACTGCAGATCAAATAATTTATATGCTGAGCTGTCAGCCATCCCTAATCAGGCAGCACAATATTTTTCTCACACATGGCTTCAGGTTTATTTGACTAAATGCCATTTGAATAGCATTCCTTTGAAGGAAGGAGAGGGAATATTTCACAATGTTGCTAAGGAATGTCAGTTATACCCTTTTGATAGTAAGGTAGTAGAAGAACGAGTCCACTTATTGCTAAATATATTGCTCTAAGATCTAAATATATTGTCCTGCTTCTATAGAAGGAAAGATTTCAAATGTTAAAAGTGATTACATTATTAAATGGGTCAGATTATTATGTTGCTTTTAGAACAGTAAAATTCATCAGATCTGCTATGAAAGTAAGGCAGAAGTCCTTGTCTAACTATTGATCTCACAAAGAAAATTTGCCAGACATAGCCCTGTCTTCAGATTGCAACTCAAAATCTATGATAGTTGGCATCTGCTCTTAGTCTTATTGAGGAGGTAAGTCTCAGTTTGTATTGTTTATTCGAGCTGATGGAGGTTCTCATAATCAACATTTGTTGTAGTTTTTTTCCCCCTGATTATTCTGATTAGCTCTCTTGTTTGTTGACTGTTTGCATTTGAACATCAATTGATGTTTTGTTCCCTTGTCACGCATGCGAAAAGCCTGGTTGGCTTGCAGCATAATAAATTCATCTTATCCTTGAATGTAGTTAGGTCTGTAATGGTAGAATAATGCACTTTTTATTAATTGTTTTTTTCTTTTTTGCTTTCAGTACAGTTTGTTTGTGTGTGTTGGGACAAGGGCCAGATTTCTTTTGTGTCCTAGTTAGTTAGCGATTAGCTAGGTTGTTTTTATGGTAATAGATTAGTCTTTTAGGAATGTGTTATAGTTTAATTTAGTCTACATTCCGCCCTCCACATTCACGAGGGTTGGGAGTGCAGGACTCTGGAAAAAAATGGAAAAACTGCAAATATTAAAATGTGTGTGTCTGTGGGAGTGGGGGCCAAGGCATGGTGGGGAGGGCAGACACCCAGCGTCCATACGAGTTCAGGGAAAGGGGGTGGGCTAGCATGATGGCCCTATATTTCCTCTCTCACAGTCATCTCCTTCCCTGGATATGTGGAGGGCATCAGAAGAGGGTTTGTGGTGCTGAGAAATCAGGCTGCAATCTGTCCTTAGCTGACCAGGCAGTGGCTGGTGGAGGAGGATCCAAGGTGGGTTTTTAAAGAGCTGCACGATCTGACTGGGGATAATCAGAGGGAAGGTTCCCCTGGAATAGAAGCGCTTGAGGTCTGCGGGGCAAGGGTTGGAGAAACTCACACAAATAATCAAATCTGTGAAAGTGAAACACACAAACATGGAGGGCTGACTGTAGTTTCGTTTCAGCGTTAGCTATACATATATTGCTTACGTACAGTTATTTTCCTTTTTCTGTATGTTGATTATCCTGTCATGAATCAATCTGTCTGTATTAAAATTAACAAAATATGAACTTAAAAAATTATGACAATTTTTTTTAAAAAAAGAATTCTAGTGCTATAGTGATCCAGTGAACTTTTACACTCTGGGCCTTTCTGCCCTATGCTGTTCTAGTGCTATTAGTTCACTTTTTTTTTTCTTTGGGTATAATTTTTATTGAAAGTTTGTCTTGAAAATAACGCCCCCACACTTCCATGCTTAATTCTTCCAGTTGAAATTGCTTATTTCCATTCCATTACAGATATAATTTCCATCTTACAGAGAGAAGAACAGTTACATTATTTCTTCTTTGATTTCTTATGCATTTATATCCTTACCCAATCCAATACTCTTTTCCATTCTTTCTCAATGTTCTGGATAGATTTGTTCTTCAAAGAAAATGCTAATTTTTCCATATCTATCATATCCAGAACTTTTAACTTCCATTCTTCTATATCAATACGTTAGTTCACCAAGTCATCTCTCCTGGCCTAATTCCCATCCCAATCTAGGATACCAGGGAGCCATCAGACTGGGTGAAGGAGGTCTGTTCAGACGCCAGTCAGGACACAAGAAGGAAGACATTTTCACCCCCCTCCTGCCAGCCAGCAAAGCTGCAAAAAGGTCTTGCTACAGGCATCCTGCTTCTGATTGTTGAAGCCCTCACTGGCTGGTGGGAGAGAGGGGAGGAATACTCTTCCTCAAGCCTGACCTCCATCTGTCACTGTGCTTGCTGCTTGGGAAAGTGGGTTTGGGAGGTAATTTAGGATCATGGCAATAGTGTCATGACTGTAACTATAGAGTGCTTGTCAAGGTGGATCAGTCAGGGCTGTGTATTTTGAGGTTACGCATCCATAACTTCGACAATGAATCCAGCAAATAATATCCTCCTCTTTTAAAAATTCAGAGGAGGAGATTTGCCCTTCAAACTATAATACCACCTTAGCAAACCACAGCCATGTTTCAAGAAAAAAAAAAACTTTGGAAGATCCCCAGCACTGACTCAAGAATTTACTTATTTACTCAAGAATGCAGAAATTACTGCATTCCTTCCCTAAACAGAATGGAAAAAGTGGATGCAGAGGTGTCAAAAACCAGCAAAACTCAAGGAGCTATAAGAACTCCTGTTTCTTCAGAATAGTCAGAAAAGACAGCTATTCTCTTTGCCTATCTGTCTGCCGTATACCGCAAAGAGACCCAGAAATAAGGAAAATATTGCTGAGTTGCCGTTTTTCATCTGACTACTCACAAGCTTTCTCTGATGCTAAGAACCACATCATTGTTACAATTCATCTCCTAATTGGAGCTTCATTTTAATTTTTAACACTTGTTTGGTAAGAGCGATAGCGAAAATTAAAAGGGAATTAGAGAAACACTGCCACCATGCTTCACATCCTCTACAATTTAGGCCAATGAAAATATAGCCTTGAGTAAGAAAGTGTCAGTTCTAAGCATCTTTTATTTCAGAAACGTGTTCTCTGAGTACATTTAAAAAGTCTGAGAATCTAGTTATCTGCCAGTGCTTGAAGCAAGGTGTGGTGGAAGATGGCATATTTGCCAGTTGTACATTCTTGGGATGAAAGCGGAGAGTGGCAGTAAATGAAAAATAGTATAATTTTCTCTCTTGCACATGGAGAGTTTCCCATGTAATATAGTGCATTGATTTGACCAGTGAGCACTTAAAATATGAAAAGCTGTGGAGCTTATGAGCTGTGATGCTCTTTGGTACGGACCCTAGAAAAGAAATATCTTATATCCCTAAGCAAACATTTGATCCATAAAAACTTTTACATCTTAGGCTCTAAAATGTATACCATAAATCACTTGGAAACTTAAGATAAGCAAGATTTTGTTGATAAAAACATAACTACCTTTTTGGTAGTGAGAGGAAATGAGCACGAAAAACTTCCTGCTCATTTCACATGACACATAATCTGATGAAATAGCTCAGTTTATGCTCCCCGTCTTGTGTCAAGGTCCACACAAATCCTTATGGAATGCCGAATCCCAGGAAAAAAAAAAGATCCTTGAGCCTCTATAACACAGAACATGGGAAAAGAAGATTGAAATGACTTCCAAGTGTCCTTGCTTTGGACAGAAACATATGGAGAATCTCAAGGGGAAGGAGAAAGTAGTTGATATTCCAAAGAAGATCTCTTGGAGAAAAGCTTACAAAAAACAAAACAAAAGCCATCTTTGGTTTCATGGACATGCATCCCATGAGCTGATCTTGACTGTTTTTGGCCGACAGCTCCAGAACTATATAGCTGAAAGCTGTCTAGAATGCTAGTTTTTTTTTAAAATGTCCTTTCTAATCATAAAATCGTAGAATCACAGAATTGTGGAGTTGAAAGAGACCACAAGGGCCATCGAGTCCAACTCACTGCCATGCAGGAATATACCATCAAAGCTTTCCCAACATATGGTCATCCAACCTCTGTTTAAAAACCTCCAAAGAATAGATACTCCACTATACTCCAACATGGTGTATTCCACTATCAAACTCCTCTTACCTTGCCTTTTTAATGTTTAGATGCATGATGTTTGAAGCTGTTACCCTGCATCACAGTCTCTAGAGCAGTGGAAAACAGCCTTGCCCCATCCTTGTATTAATGATACAAACCACTGTCTTTTGTTGAGTGTCTCCTTCAAAGAGAGTAGGGACAATTATTTATGGATTCAAATGTATGTTTGTTTGTTTTAAAAAATTGTCTAAAAATTTGTTACCTGAACACCACAAATGGAATTGATAAATCACAATCGGTCCAAGATATCTTGCTGGCTGAGACATATAACAAGATAGCTCTTCCTCCATTCTGTATGATAATGTTGACGAGAACAGCAGTTGAATCTAATTTCAGCACTGGTTAGGGGACAATTTACTCTATGTCAGCTGAAGACAGCAGGCCAGGTTAGGAGCACAGCTCAGGCCATATGACATTGGCCCTTTCCGCACGTGGAGGGGGAAACAGGGGAAAACGCACTAAAACAGAGCTTACTGGCAGTCGGGTAAGTCCGTCGCCATGCAGAGCAGCGCGATCTCGCTGTTCCGCAGTCCTCCGGCGTCCAAAATAGTGGCTTCGGTGTCCAAAATGGTGGCTTCCGGCTGGCGGAGGCTCTCCACCAACCGGAGAAGCTTGCCAGCCTAAAGTCCGCCCCCGGCAGATCTGCAGGCATGCACTAGTGCATGCCTGCAAATCTGCACCAGAGCGCGGCGACGGAGCTGCACGGGGCAGCATGCTCCGTGCTTTTTAAAAACCTCTGAAAAGAGGTTTTTAAAAAGCTGGCCACACCACCAGTTCTGGTTGCTTCGGAGCAGATTGAGGTGCGGAACTACGAAAAATAGCCCGTCCCAATCCACTCCATGGTGCAGATGACCTCCATCGGAGGTCGCTCTGCACCGTTTTATACCCCGGTGCGGAAAGAGCCATATGCCCTTTCCACACGGTGTAGTCATTGCATAGCTGTGACGGCTTGAGGACACATGCATCCGCATGATGTCATCACTATTAAGTTGATCTTAAGTTGCTGGTGCGCCTTGGCATGTTGCTATAGCATCATATTTGAGCAATGGAAAAAATTCATTTTCACTCCCTGAGATCACTTCTACTTCGTTTCTACAACTACATGCGGAACTGTTGAAGTGCATTTTTGCAGGAATGGGCAGGTTCAGGGCAGGCCCAGCTCAGCGCATGTGACATGGTGTCTGCGTAGGGACGATCTTCCCAAGATTTTTTTTAAAAAAGGGATCCAATGAAATGGGCTGGGGTGGGCTATAGGCAGAGCAGGGGAATGGTAATGAACACTGTAGTGTGGAATGAGAAAGCAGTCTTTGCTGCCTAAAGCGGAGGATGCTGTGGAATGCTGCATCACAGAAACGTCACAGAAATGCAGCCATAAATTCTGCTCCTATGATGCCATGAGGCGTTTCTGCCATCTTGTGCGGAAAGGCCCATACACAGTTTTGTGGGATAGTGGTGATGGTAGTGGGCAGAATGAGGGCATTGCCAGACTCCCGAATTCCTAAAAATCATTTCAGGAAATGTTCCCTGGCCTAAATCTAGTTGTTAGTCTTAAGGAAAGAAAACCACCAAATCAATGACAACTTGGTAATTGAGAGCTTAAGTTTAGGGCTTCCAGGTTGGATATAGAATGAGGCTTCTGTAATTTTAATCTGGAACAGATTTTAGAACAAGTCAAAATACCGTAGAATTCTATCCAGCAGGACAGAAGTATCTGTCCTCTCTTACCTTCCAAACTCCAACTTTCAGCAGCAGCTGTCCTCTCACAACAGAGCTATTGTCTCTCCACATTCTCTGGAGAGTGTAAAAGGCGATGTGGAGGCACTGGTGACAAGGACAGAGCTGGGGATTTCTCTACACCCCTCCCTCCTCTCCATGAGGGAGGCAAGATCCATTTTGGGAGGGGAAGGTTGTGTCTGAAAACTGGAGTTTGGAAAGAAAGTTGGAAGTTGGAAAGTTTGACAGAGCTTTGCTCCATGAGCTGTTTAGTATAAAGGTTACAGGATCCAACTTAATAACCCTAGCCGAAAGGGAATGCTCTACTTTGAAGCAAATCTTAGGCCACTTCTGCACTACAGTACTGTTATAGTGTTATTATTCCACTTTTAACATCCTATGGAATCCTGGGGTTTGCAGTTTAGGGAGAGGCATTTAGAATTCTCAGGTGGAGAGCTCTTTGGGCTCAGTAAACTGCAACCCCCAGAATTCCACAGAATATGTTGAAAGTGGAATAATAGCACTATAACAGTGGAGTCAGAAAATGGCCATTGATTTAGACCTCTGGGGTTGAGTTGCAAATCTCTCTCTCATCTTCTTTCTCTCTCCCACTCTTTTGCCCTTAGCTGATGGTGGCTGAACAGTACTGGCATAGTAGATGGACACTGGACAAGGTCCTATATCTGGAGATGTACGTATTGAAGTTCTTCCCTAGCAGAAATACAACATGCCTTCCCTTTTCCATTTCTGCAGGACTAACTTTTTTCCTTTACTCTGTCTCTGAGGCCGTTTAGTGCTGCTGGAGAGGAGGGACCCTGGAAAAGAATCTGGCTGTGTGCCTATACCCAAACACAAAAGGACATTCTCCTCTGCGATCTCCAGAGGACCCCCAGTAGATCTTGGAGGATGCCTTTGTTGTTATGAACCTGGCTACCAGATAAATGATCATGAGGGATGACTGTATGAGGGAGGGAATGAATTCTTCCTTCTGCAATGACCAATAAATAAATAAATAAATAAATAAATAAGTAAGTAAGTAAGTAAGTAAGTAAGTAATTTGGATTTATGCATATGCCACTAACTTAAGCGTATGTCACTAACAGGTTGCTGGCCATTTTTTTTTTTTTTGGCAATTAATTTATCTTGAAGAATTTTTGTCACTCCCCTGCCAAAATTTAATAAGATATGAGGAGTGGTGACAACAAATAATTTATAATAACACAGTTACAATATAATAGCACAGTTACGATAACACAAATCAAAATAGTATATCGTAATAAAGGTTATACAAACCAAAAAAAGAGAGTCAGAAAAAAGAGAGTATTAACATGTACTAATTAAGTTCCTTCCCGACTTCGTCATCAGTTGGTTTTACTCCACTTCTATTTCCACACCTCTTCCTATTATAAATCTAAATTTAAACATAAATATTAATATAAATACTTCTAAAGTAAACATTATAGCTATATCGCTCACCACATTATCCCCTAATATCAATCTTGTTTCTTACAGGTCAAATCCATTAATTGATGAGTCCCCCTTTTTATTTCTTACATGATCCACGAAAGGTTTCCATGTTTTCAGAAATGGTTCTACTGAATTTTTCTTCAATAATGTTGTTAATTTATCCATTTCAGCTAATTCCATTACTTTATTTAGCCATTCACTCACTTTTGGAGTTCTTTTATTTTTCCAGTATTTCACATACACAATCCTAGCCGCTGTCATCTTATCAATTTTTTATGTTGTCTTTCTCTAATATCTGTCCTATCTATCATGTTAAGAAGAAAGAGTTCTGGTCTAAATACAATTTCCATCCTTAAGACCTTTTGAATATATTTACAGACTGTTAACCAGAATTTCTTTGCTTTCCAATGTTGCCACCACATATGATAGTAGGAGCCCTCATGGTGTTTACATTTCCAACATCTATTATTCCCCCCCCCATATATTTTAGCTAATTTACTTGGGTTTAAGTACCATTTGTATATCATTTTATAAAGATTTTCTTAAGATCATCACACCTAGTAAATTTCAGTCCTTTCGCCCAAATTTCCTCCCACTGGTCTAATTCTATAGTATGTCCTGCGTGTTGGGCCCAGTATATCATACTCTCCTTAATTTGCTCCTTCTCTGTATTCATTTTTAACATTATTTTATACAATTTGGAGATTAAATGAGATTCTTCAACATATAACAATTTTTTAAATTCATTTTTAATGTTTCCAAAACCATGCTTTTTTGCTATCTTCTTTAAATTTCTCTCTTAATTGGTAATATGTTAACCATTGTACTTTATGCCCTTTTGTCTCTGAACTTTGTTGTCTTTGATGTTCCAGCTGTCTCCATTCTCCTTTAACATACCACTATATTTTAACCAAGTATCTAAACAACCCATTTCCCTTCTGTAGAATGCCTCTTCTGGTGATAGCCATCCTGGAATTTTGGATCCGAATCTGTTTTTATATTTCTCCCAAATTTTAAAAATTGATCTTCTCACTATATGGTTCTTAAATCCCAAACTTCCAGCAAGTCTGGGATTGATTGTCGGGAGATTGATTCACAGCACCAGCACAAAATCTTCCCTGGAACCACTGCACTCTGGACAAAAATGTCCCAGAGGCAAGCATAGCAGAGTTTCCAAAACAGCAACAAGCGTGTGCAGCAGAGCGTAACATACAGCATCAGCTCTGATCCCTTTACCCACTGGTTAGTAACTCATGCACACAGAGTTTGTCATCCAAAACACCTGGAGGCTTTAATCTTCACTGTTCCAATATATACACATCTGTACACAGGATACACAGATCCACAGTCATAGATTCAGCATCATAGACACATCAAGCAGAGGTTCGCTCAGACAGAGGTTCGGAGTCAGAGAGTCAGAGAGTTTCTCCACTCCTCTTTTATACACACCTGCTGATAGGTCATCAGCTAGGGACAATGGCTGGTGCAACCCCTTGCCACGATTTCACATTATTATGACTCAGCCTTACTCCATGTCCCCTAGGGATTACATCATGACTTGCCAAGTCATTCCCCAGGTGTTTCCACATGCTCATGAAATGTATTTTCAACTGGGGCAAACGTCACAGCATTTCTATCCAACAATGTCGGTGCAGCTGGTAGCCTGAACTGCTGGCTCAGGACTACCACTATGAATCCATAGGGAAAACATCTCCCGGGGACCTTTTGGACCCCCTAAAAAACTCCCCCTTGGCAGGTTGGGGGAGCAGAGCATCTCACACGTCACTGAATGTCCCAGTGCCGACAGGGAAGGAGTGGAGGTACCAGTGCGAAAGGGACAGAGCTGATGCCATGGATTCGCAGCCAGGATATCTAACTAGCGCTGGCAAGAAACCTTTTTTAAATGGAGAAGGTGCAAAGAGAACTATCCAGTTGAAATCAACGTAACAGAAGAGAAAAAGAACTTTAAAAGATTTAAAACTTTAAGGATGAAAGATTGACCGGGCACCTGAGGTGGAGGCTGGTCAGAGTAAGAGGTGGAGCACAGAGGGGCTGTGGTGGCGTAATGGATTTTAATCAGTAATGGAGGACACAGCTGGACTTGGCGATCATGGTAAGCAAGAATGATCTTCCCCCACTCCAACGCAGAACGACAGTGCCTCCCTGTTTCTTTAAGTTTAAACATCTATTTTACTAACAAAATCTGGACGGGAACCAGCTGTTCTGTTGAATCCATGTTAAAATTGGGTGTTTGATCCTGATAGTTGAGGGATTGTGGAAAGAGGAGAGAAGATTTGTTAAGATTCTAGGCCTTCTGGTCCTCTGTCTAAAGGGTTGTATGTGATGTCTGTCTTGTCTCTGCACTGCCTAGCAGCCTTGGAACTAGAAAGGCAGTGTGACCCAGACAGCTGATAAGAAAACACCTGCTTCTCTGTGGAAATGCTGGAATGTTTTGGTTAAGTGGTCACACACAGAGCCTATAATTTCAGTGAGAGATTCCTTGCTCTCTCTCTCTTCTCTCCCCCCGGTGTGCTTGTTACAGCCTGCTTTTTCCTCTCTGTATCACATCTGGGCGCAGAGAAATCTAATGGATTTTGTTCTGCTTTGTTGATACCAGTATGCTACAAGCGAATAACTATGCTGTATGCAATAAACAGTAGGATAGTTTTTGACAATATGTTTTTGGTTTGGACTCTGTTCTTTTGACTCTGCTGTTTGTTTGTTTTTTATTTGCCTGACCTGAAGCCCTGAAGTTTTGCAGCTGCCCTCGATCGTGTGGGCCTCGCTTCTCCCTTTGATGTCCTCGGAGTACAGCGTGGCCCCGGAAACTCTAACAAGATTGTGGAAAGAGGGGGGAAGTTGATGAGGAGCAGGCCGACTGAAATGTAGAAGCAGGCAGAGACAGAGAATCCAAGATCAGAAGAGGAGGGAAATATGGCAATGACAAAGTCCTCTCTTTTGGGAGTGGAGGATATGATGACACCTGATCTGCTTTTAATAATATGAGGTGTATTGTTTGGGAAACGATCTCTTTTTAATATATCTTTTTATAAAAATACTATCTGATTGTGGATTAGGCTCGACAAGAGAGGTGAATGTCTAAAGCGGTGGTTCTCAACCTGTGGGCCCCCAGATGTTTTTGAACTTCAGCTCCCAGAAGCCCTGAGCATTGACCATAGTGGCTGGGGCTTCTGGAAGCTGAAGTCCAAAAACATCTGGGGACCCACAGGTTGAGAACCACTCATCTAAAGTGCTGAGGAACAGAAACTGTAGAACAAGAACTGTAAGCAGCATAAAGTACTTGAGCAGTTGAACAATCAAATGTATATAAGACTGAGGGGTTGTATGACTGAATTTCCTTACACAACTGAATTCTGTGATTGAATTTATATGACTGAACTTAAAGAACTAAAACTTTTGGAATATTGAGTGGTTTATGGTCCTTGGAATGGATTAGCCTCAGGAAAAGGAGTGAAGAAAACAAGAAGGAATCATTGACTCTGTGGGAAATTGACTTTGTAAGGAAGTGACTATTAAAACTGTTGACAATTGATATTAATTGCTTATAATGAATTAATGAATTAATTTCCCCTATTTTTGTGTGTGTGTAATAAGTTGGAAGAACTGAAAACTAATTGAAACTATATAAAATAACAAATTGATATAAATTAAGAATAGTGGTAATAGTAAACCACAATCTGAACTTTTTTGAACTCTCTTATAGATGATAAATGAAATAGATTGGTAGAAATTTAAGCTCCTGCCTTATAAGTAATAGTGTAAGAATATAAGTGTATAATAGTATAAGAGAATTAATTAGTATATCATCAAAATAAGTTGGTTAAGATTAAGATTTTTTAATATTAAAAATTGAATTATAGTTACTTTTCTTTTTATTTGTTGCTACTGAGAGATGAATATAAGAACTTAGAAATTGTACCTCTAGAACTTTGGGAACTATTTTCAGAAGAGAGTAGCAAGCTAAGGTATGGCAACAGGTCTAAAGAAGACAAGACAGACACAAATTCAACCACAAGTGCAAAGAAGGAGAGGATCTATAGGCTCCAAAACAATGAAAATGAACATGATTTTGGAAGAATTTCAAAAAATGAGAACGGACATGATGGAAGAGCTAAAAGTAACAATAACAGAGAAAAGAACAACAAGAGCAGAAATAAAACAAGATTTAAAAAAGGAGGTTGAAAACTTCAATCAGAGTCTACAGAAACTTAGCACAGATTTAACAATAGACCAAAAAGTAGAAGATGTTTTAGAAAAAAGTCAAAAATTAGAAAATCAGGTGGAGCTAATGAAGAAAGAACAAAAAGACAAAGAGACTATAATGAGACTGGAAATTCGCCAAAGAAGTAGATGCCTGAAACTAAGAGGTCTCCTGGAACAAAAAGAGGGAAATCTACACCAAAGAGTAATAGACATTCTGGCACCATGCATAGGCCAAAAAAGAGGAAGATTTGAATTTGAAATAGATAAGGTCTTCAGATATTAGGTGTAGAACTCTTGAAGAATGGCAGAAAAATTTATTGATTGGAGTCTACACCCCAAATGAAAATAAAGCTGACTTTTATAAGAACTGTGAGAAAAAATAATGACATATGAATATGAAGACTGGATTTTGACGGGGGACTGGAATGGAGTTCAAGATATAAAAATAGATAAAACAAGCCCCCAGGCAAAAGAAGAGCAAGCAAGGAAAGCGAAATTGCCAAATAGCTTATTTGAGATGTGTGAAGAACTAACTGTTATAGACGTCTGGAGAACTACTCACCCAAATGTCAAAGACTTTACTTTCTTCTCTGAAGTTCATCAAACCTGGTCTCGAATTGATATGATTCTAATTTCTAAACACCTGATAGCAGAAGTAAAGAAAACAGAAATACTATCTAAGGTTATCTCTGGTCACCACCCAGTGATGTTACAGATGCAAGAAAAGACTAAGCAATTTCAGTGGCGACTGAATTACAGTTTACTAAACAATGAAGAGATAGTCAAAAAAGCAAAAGAGACTTTAAATTTTTATTTTAAAGAGAATGTAAGGGAAGAAATGAAAATGAAAATGGTCTGGGATGCATCCAAAGCAGTAATGCGAGGCTTCTTTATTCAACAACGGCAAATTCAGAACAAAAAAAGGGGAGAGAAACATCAAGCTTTACTGATAAAACTGCAAGAGAAAGAAAAAGAACTTAAGGCAAATCCACTTCAAACATCATTGCAATGGGAGATCAAAAAAATACAGAAAGAAATAGAGATAAATACAACAGAAGAGAGAGAGAAAAAAATGAAACAGATGAAGTTGAACCAATTTGAACAAGCAAATAAACTTGGAAAATGGCTAGCTTTTAAACTTAAGAAGAGGAAGGAGAAAAATATAATTGTAGAGCTGAAATATGGTAAGAAACTGATTACGCAACATGAAAAAATAAAACTAAAATTTGAAGAATATTTTGGAAAATTATTTTATCATAAGAAAACCTCTCACCAAGATGAGAAGAAATTGTCTGAATTTTTTTTTAAAATAAATCTCCCTAAAATATTGGTGGAAGCACAAAACAAGTTGAATAGACCAATATCACTCTTAGAAATAGAAGAAGCCATAAAAGAGTTAAAAGTTGATAAGGCACCAGGACCAGATGGTTTTACAGCTTTATACTATAAGATATTTATAAAAGAATTGATACAACCAATACATGCAACTATGAAGGAAATAGAAAAATATAGCAAACTGAAATCTTGGGGAGGGTCAATTATCGTATTGATACCCAAAGAAGGGAAAGAGAAAAGAGAAATTAAAAACTACCGACCAATCTCTTTGCTAAACATAGACTATAAAATCTTCATGGCAGTGTTGGCAAAACAATTGAGAGAGATATTACAGGACAAGATTCAAGAAGGTCAAACAGGCTTTCTCCCAGGCAGACATGTGAGAAGCAATGTAAGAACAATCCTAGATGTAATTGAGTATTATTATAAAAACCCAGGGAAGGAAGCAGCACTTATCTTTTTAGATGCAGAAAAAGCATTTGATAATGTTTCCTAGGTATTTATGCATCAGGTGCTAAGAAAATATGGTTTGGGAGAAATTTTCTGTAAATGGACTGAGATTATCTTCAGAGAACAATCAGCAAGGCTATTGATTAATGGAGATATTTCTACAAGCTTTGCTATAAACAAAGGGGTAAGACAAGGATACCTGTTATCACCACTAATATTTATTGCTGTTTTGGAAGTACTATTAAATATAATAAATGAGGACTCGCAGACAAGAGGTTTGAGAATTAAAAGAAAGGAATTGAAATTTAAGGTTTTTGCAGATGATGTCATCATTTTTCTGGAGAATCCACAAGAATCAATTCAAGAGTTGATGGAAATCTTGCAGAGATTTGGTCAAGTGGCAGGATACAGGATAAATAAGGAAAAGACAATGATGATGACACTAAATATGACAAATAAAAAGCAAGCAGAGCTGGAGAGAAGCTCAGGATGTCAAATAACTAAGAAAACAAAATACTTGGGAATTATTATTATGAAAAAGAATCAAGATCTATTTGGCAACAGCTATTTGAAAATATGGAAAGCGATCAGAAATCACATGGACAAATGGAAAAAAAAAACCCCTTATCTCTTCTGGGAAGAATAAATGCATTTAAAATGACTTTATTACCCAAAGTCATGTTTCTCTTTCAGAATTTACCAATAATAGGAAGAGATATGGTATTTAAAGAATGGGAAAAAGATCTTCAAAAATTTATTTGGCAAGGAAGAAGGCCAAGAATAAGATTTAAAATACTACAGGATGCAAAAGCGAGAGAAGGATTTGATCTACCATCACTGAAAATATATTATCATGCATGGTGTCTAGATTGGATCCAAGACTGGATTCAATTAGAGAAAACATTTATAAAAGAATTGGAAGCAACAGATAATAGATTTGGGTGGGCATGGATATTTATGTTATGAGAGATTAGTGGTGAATAAAGAGTTCAATAATCATTGAATCCGGAAGACATTGTTAAAGGTCTGGCTACAAATAAAGTGAAAATATTATACAAAACTTCCAATTTGGACCTTACCTCAAGAAGCAGATAAGATTGGCCCAACAAAACAAGGAGATTTAGTAACATATAAAGACATATTGAAATGGGAGGGGGATAAGCCTAACATGTGATCAGAAGAAGAACTGAAGGCCAATGGCTGTAAACTAAATTGGTTTCCATGGCATCAACTTAAGGAAAGATTTAAAATGGATCAAAAATTATATGGTTTTGAGAAAAAGAGAATGAATTAGATTTGTTAATGAAGGGAAACCAAACGAAGAGAATTTCTAAATTTTACAAATTATTGTTGAAGAGAGAAATGGAACCAGATGTAATTAAGGAAACAATGGTTAGATGGGCCCAAAATGTGGGACATCCAATCGAACTGGAAGCTTGGGAGAAAGCATGGAAGGTTGAAAGAAAATTCACACCAAATTTAAATCTAAGAGAAAACTTTTACAAGACGCTTCACAGATGGTATATGACCCCAGAAAGATTACAAAAAATAACAAAAAATGGGAACGTGGAATGTTGGAAATGTGATGAAAAGGTTTTTTTCATATGTGGTAGACTTGTAGAAGAGCAAAAATTTTTTGGAAGGGGATACATGATGAAATTCAAAAAATTTATAAAATGAATTTTGAAATGATATTGGAATTTTATCTTTTAAATATGTTAGGTCAACACAGGGAGACAAGAAGTCACCAGAAGGTATTGTTATATGTGATAACAGCAGTGAGGTTGACATATGCACAATATTGGAAGGAAAAGAAAGACATAGATTTAGAAGAATGGAAACTGAAGGTCCTGGATATGGTAGAGCCATAAAACTTAGCATATTCATTGAAAAACAAGCCTATCCAGAACTTTGAAAGGGAATGGAAAGAAGTTGTGGATTGGTTAAAAGTATAAATGTGTAAGAAATTTGAAAATGAAATTGATGTAACCTTTTTTTTGCTTTCTTTTCTCTGTTATAAAAATGGAAACAATGTAGAGACAACTGGATAACACAAATATGGAAGCGGGGAGGAGTGGGATATATCTCTTAAATGATGTATGTCCACTCTGTCTTTTACAAATGTGAATATTAATAAAAATAATTTTTTAAAAATCCCGCATTTACTTTTACTTTTCCGTACCACAAATAAGCATGCTGGCCAAATTTTAATTCATGGCCTTCCAATTCTAATAATCTCTTATCTTCTAACATAATCTATTCTTTAAGCCAGGCTAGACATGTGGCCTCTAAATAAAGTTTCAAGTCTGGGACTCCAAACCCTCCTTGTTCTTTGGTGTCTATTAAAATTTTCCATTTTATCCTGGGTTTCCTTCCTGTCCATAAAAATTTTAAAATTTCCTTTTGCCATTTTGCAAAGGGTTTTTTTATAGAAGATAATTAAATTGTCTGAAACAACTACATTGATTTGGGTAGGACCACCATTTTAATTATTGATATTCTCCCCAGCAGGGAGACATTAATTTTTTGCCACTTCTAAAGGTCATTCTTTATGCTTTCCCAGGTTTTCATGCAATTGTTTTCAAACAATTGTTGATTCTTTGTTGTTAATTCTATCCCTAGATAGAATTAACTTTCTTCACAATTTCAAAACCAGTTTTTCTGACAACAAATAGTTTAAACACACATCAGTGTTTGAATTAGTATGATGACTCTTGGGTAGGTGAGAGAAAGGAAGAGTGATAATTGTAACAGACCCTTCCCTTACTTACACACACACACACACACACACACACACACACACACACACCCCCCCTTCTGATGCCCTCAAAGATAGATCACCATATGGTCTTGCAAACATTATAATATATCAGTGCTTGCTTGCCAGATGTTGTCGGATGCAATGAGACAATGGTTCCAGAGGTATGGTGATGATTTAGGGGAGTGAATCTGGTGAAACTGAAACACTTTTCTTTTGGCTTATTGTGTGCTGATCAGGTTTTAAAACTGGGACCAGAGAGGATGAAGAAGTATTAGGTATTAAAAAAATATGTAAAGTGACAATGCTGTACTGAGGTTACATTTGGGACACAAGAATCTGCCTCTTCCAGTGAAATGAAAGAGGACCCCTTAGCAGAGAAAGGAACACTGGGCATCCATTTCATTTCCAACATTATAAGAAATATACGGATTAGGATACTATATGATTCCTTCAATTGTGTTAACAGGAGAAGGAGTAATTTTAATTCATTCAATTGTGTTAACAGCAGCTGGCACCCTGTTAATGATGTTTGCTTATGTAAGTAATGCTACAGGTGCAGAGCAAATAATTTGCCATAGCATAAAGGATGCATTCTGCTAATAGCAATGGAAGTAAAATTACAACATGGCATGGTTCAGTTGTATGTTGTGCACTGCAATTGTGCATTGTAGTTTCATGTTGTAGTTGTGCATTGCACAACAGTACCCAGTCATTGACATGTGTTGTGCAATGTTGCTATTCTGCATGGGAGGTTGTGTAGTATGATATCTCTGTGTATGGATGTTTATACTATGCTGAGGCAATCTTGGATTTTGGCCAGCATCTGGTACTGTTGTGGTGTGTTTACTCAGAGACAGAAGATTAAGGCAAGACCCTCCACCCAGTTCAAATATCATTTCTGCCATGAACTTCAGTAAGTTACCTTGTGTAAGAAACAGCTTTGAAATACGTTTACAAGATTGTTGTAATTATTCTGAGCTAATGTGTACACATCATTTTCTATGCTTCGTACAGGAATATTTATATATGAAAGCGAACAAATACTTGGTGTTATATCCCATGTATTCTCCCCAATCAAACATCAACAAAGTGGAGAACTGGTAGGAGAAGATTCAAATTTAGAATCAGTAATTGGGCAGAGGTTATTTCTGTATCCACACTACCCAATTTTAGTAGTTTGATCTTGCCTGAACTACCATGTCTCCTGTGATTTCTTATTTGGGAAAATAGTTAGAATTCCATGATAGAATGTTTAGTGCTGAAGGCCATTTCCGCACTACACTGTTATAATGCTATCATTCCACTTTCAACATCCTATGGAATCCTAGGGTTTGCAGTTTAGGGAGGGGCTTTTAGAATTCTCAGCCAGAGAGCTTTTTGGCCTCAGGAAACTACACACTCTAGAAAGTCTCTCAGTCAGTTTGACAGCTTTCCCCCCTCTCAACTTGCTTTCAACCACATGCATGTGCATGTGCGCTGCTTGCAAAATCTCTCAGTTGGCTTGGTGCCTTTTCTTCCCTTTCAGGTTGCAATGCAAACAGTTTGCATGCATGCACATGGTCCCAAGCAAGCCTTCGTAATTCTCTCAGGTTCCTTACAGGCAGAAAGCAAGAAGAGAAGAACTGATAAAAGAGCAGACCCAGCACTGAAAAAGTGGTATATAATCTCATTAAGTATATGCAAATATTCCACATAATGGATACTCAATCTGTACTGGGGAATGCTCTTCTTAATATTGTCAGTAATTTATGGTAGGGGACTTATTGACTCCCTCCCAAAGCACTGATATTCAGCTCCCCACAATAGCCTTATTCCCCTTATTTTGTGAGGAAGGATCTGTAGCACTTCCTCCTAAATTCCCGTGTGTCTTTTACTTCCTGTCCCTCAAGGGCAGGGGGAGGAGACTCTCCACTCAAACAGGGGGCTTCCAGCAAGAGCATTACTCATCTTCTGCCAGAAGCACTCACCACCCAACCTATGAACAATTATCTGTGGGATGTGGTGCATTTAAAGGAAGGAGGGAAAAGTGGTGGAGCAAAGGGGTTGGAAGCACACAGTCATCTTGTTATGAAAAATGTCCCCCTTCCTCAAGCAATGCACTCCCCCCCTTCTCTGTCTCTTCTTTTGAGCACTGCCACCCATGATACCAACTTGTCTGGTGAAGTTCATAGCTGAGCAGGGCTTTTAATCTCTCTCTCTTTCACATCCAAATGTAATATGCCAGCCCCCTACATTGCATTGGTTCCCAGGAATGGCAACCCTTGCAAAAGCTCATCAGAGTTTTATAGTCTAATCAGCCAGAACACTAAAGTCATTGTTAATGCACTGCAAGCAGCATCTAAAAACCCTGCTCCTGTTGCTACGCCCTGTTTAGAACCTCTCTTTATGGTCTATTTATGTGAGCTGATCTCTTTTTCTCTCTCTCCCTTCTGTATATGTCCTCTCCTGACCCCATGGGAGAGCCTTTTGTATCAAACAAGAGCTTGCTTCTCTCTTTTGGATGATGCTTTGCTCCTGAGTAACTGTTTCTCTTTAATTGCCAGGTTTGCATTGAAGACTGCCAGAATCAGGGAGTTCCTTTGTTACTTCCCTTGTTCTGCGATGCGGATGATGGTGCCGATTGGTAGCTTTGGTCCATCATCTGACCTACACTCTTCGCTACTTCTCATCATGCAGGAATTTTCTTTCCGAGCTCAGCCAATCACCCCTTGGGTTACCAGTGCCTGTATTTTAGTTTGTCTCCAGCATTATGGTCAAGTTGTTTTCAATCCAGAGGAATAGCTGCTTTGTGGGAAAGATGGCATGATAAAGAGTCAGCATTTTAAGATATCTAGCTATAGAAAAAGCTGTGCTTCTGCTACTAATCATAATTAAGTGTGGATACCCTTTGATTGGAAGTGTTTCCATAGAGAAGATGTGTTACCCCACTGGTACATCTTATCCCGGGGTCTACAATTTTTAATATTGAATGTGATTAAACATGCCAGAGAGGTTGGCTGGATGAGCATGGAGGCAGCAATGGTCAAACGATCGAGAACCAGGTCAGGCCAGTAAAATCCCCAGTCACTATAGCACAAGGAGACCTCAAGCTGTGCAAACCCACGGTAAACAAAGGGTCCTTAGCCACTGAGGAGCCAACTTGAGGAGATTAGCATGTTTTCCCCGAGTTGATGACCGGTATCAGAAAAATCATACCAGGCAAGGACCATCTACATAAATTTACACTACAACCCAATGCAACCAAAGATCCTGAAACATTGACAACACATCATAAACCCATCGTGCAAAATGAGTTGCCACTGTAGAGCTTCCTTTCTTTTGCGGTGCCTATTGTTCTCCCTGGGAGAGGATTTGCCCTCAGGCTACGTTTTCCGCTACAAGTAGTCCTAATTTTTGAGAGTTCCTTTGGCTAACCATTTATCTAACAGACCATTTCTCTGTTAGTTGAGTAATCCCCTCAGCCTTTTCTTTGCTGAGGTCTGCTTTGTTTGCTGTTTTCCCGGACCAAGGACTTCAGGAAAAGGTGCAGTATCACCCCATCTGCAATCCCTTTACTACTTCCCCTGTTCATTTTCCACTCTTTTGCTTCTTAATAGGTCTTGAGTGAATGTGTGAGTGATTGCGTTGATGCATGATATTTTCATTCAATAAAATCATTTATTTGACACATTTATCTGGTTTTTGGCTTGGCCTGACCCCGTAAAAACTCGATAAAAAGACCCCACTAGGTTACCCTGCTCTCGCATTACTATTGTTTGTGCTCTTTTTAGTTCCCATTCCCTCTCATGTGGAGCACATTAAGGTGTCCCCTAAGGGACCCCAGAAACCAGGGTATCAGATGAATAGATCTGAAAGAAGTTCAGAGACAAGCAGCTAACAACTGTAGTCAGCTGAGAACATGGAAAAACTTGTGTAACATCAGAAAGAACTTGAAAGCACATGACAAGTTGTGTTGAACTGCACAGGATCCCATGGAAATGATGGAGAAGATGATAAGAAGACATTTGTGAAGGATATACAGGACTCACACTCAATGCAGCAGTATGTCTCCAGTCCTAGTGTATAGGCTATGCTTCCATAGATGTGGTGGTCAAACATGAATGCGTGCCTTGTGCACAATGTACAACTGTAAATTCTACTTCAAAAACAGATTGAGGCTTAAGGGGAGATCATATAGGTTGTTACTGTTGTTTTACTGTGTGCCTTCAAGTTATTTCTGACTTATGGTGACCCTAAGGAGAATCTATCATGGGGTTTTCTGGGGCTGAGAGTGTGTGATGCGCCCAAGGTCACGTAGTGGGTTTCCATGGCCAAGCAAGTAATTGAACCTTGGGCAGAGTGGTATAGTGGTTTGAGTGTTGAACTGTGGCCCTGGAGACCAGCATTCAATTTTCTGCTCAGCCATGGACCCATTGAATTAATTGTGGAATAGTAAGTTAACACATAAGTAATTCTGACTGATTCAGTATGTCCACTCTAGTTTGGACTAACATAGAAACACATGGCTTTTTTGGGGGGAAAAAAGTCTACACAGTATTTTCTATGCAGGAATTTTTTTGTGCACATGAAATATGAATATTTTTGTGCCAAGAAACCCACACGTATTTCTGGCCATCAGAACTGTGTGGACTACAGGGAGAGTACTGTACAAAAATATTTCTTTTCTTTCACAGTAGGGAGAAAACTACAGTAATAATGCATCTTTGCATGCAAGGTCAAAATAATTGAGGATTTACATCCTTAGTTCCCAATAGGTCCATTTTTTTTTTTAAAGAACAGGCAGAAAGTTATGGGAAAGATCTTATACAGATCTTTCTACTGCCAAAGATCTTGGGCAGCCTTTTCCAATCAGAGTTTATAATATTAAACTCAATGAGCAAATAGTTTACTAGAGGTCTGTATAATTTGTTATAAGCCAAATTATGTTTTATACCTTATGGCAGGCATTTGAGAGGCATCTTAGCACAAGGGAAACTTGTTGGAAAAAACTTGGGGGGCTTGTTTTTTAAGCAAGGAAAGCCTTGTACAAAAAGCAAAGCACTGATAGCTATTAAGTAGGGATGGAAAATACCTTACCACATCTTGTCTCAGAAGTCTGTGTTTTTTGCTGGGGGGAGGGACTCATAGTACATTGCATACCCATGCACAAATTCATGCATACATTGAAAATGACTTGAATGAAGGAGTAGAGGGCATGCTAATCAAATTTGCAGATGATACCAAATTGGGAGGGGTTGCTAATACGCCGGAGGACAGGATCAAAATTCAAAACGACCTTGACAGATTGGAGAGCTGGGCCAAAGCTAACAAAATGAATTTCAACAGAGTGTAATGTAAGGTCCTGCACTTAGGCAGAAAAAATGGAATGCAGAAATATAGGATGGGGGACACTTGGCTGGATAACAGTGCGTATGAAAGAGATCTAGGAGTCTTGGTAGATCACAAGCTGAACATGAGTCAGCAGTGTGATGCGGCAGCCAAGAAAGCCAATGCAATTCTTGGTTGCATCAGTAGGAGTATGGTGTCTAGATCAAGGGAGGTAATGGTACCATTCTATTCTGTGTTGGTTAGACCTCATTTGGAATACTGCATCCAGTTCTGGGCACTTCAGTTGAAGAAGGATATTGACAAGCTGGAGTGTTTCCAGAGGAGGGTGACCAAAATGGTGAAGGATCTGGAAGCCATGACCTATGAGGAGTGGCTCAGGGAGCTGGGGATGCTTAGTCTGCAGGAGAGAAGGTTAAGAGGGGACATGATAGCCATGTTTCAATATTTGAAGGGATGTCATGTTGAGGAGGGAGCGGGCTTGTTCTCTACCGCTCCAGAGACTAGGATAAGGAGCAATGGATTCATGCTACAGGAAAGGAGATTCCACCTGAACTTCAGGAAGAACTTCCTGATGGTCAGAGCTGTCTGGCAGTGGCATATGCTGCCTCAGAGTGTGGTGGAGTCTCCTTCTTTGGAGATTTTTAAGCAGAGGCTGGATGGCCATCTGTTGGGAATGCTTTGATGGGTGTTCCTGCATACCAGGGAGTTGGACTCAATGGCTCCTGTGGTCTCTTCCAATTCTATGATTCTATGAAAAGCATGTAAGCTGTCAAAAATGCATGCAGTTTAAAATGCTGTGGTCAGTGGGAGGAAATGATGCACAAAGATGTTTTAGTCAATGAAGAAACTGTAAAGAAAAATAAAGGCCCTATAAGAAGAGTGTGAATAAATATGTAACAGCACTATGCAAAATGCCTGTGATTTCCACGTACATGGTAGAATACATATATGGAAAATTCATATGATTGTCTGAGCTATTACAAACAAAAGATAGGATGGGAATACAGATGGAATTCAGACAAATGCAACAAAACTGAGGTTGTGAGCTTTTCACATCCCTGCTATTAAGAGATGCAAATAGCAAGTATCAGGAAGCTGCAGATGGGGGCACAGGCAATCCTTTTAGAAACAGATGCCATTGATTTGTTCAGGGTGGTTCTTCCTAGTCAAAGCCGCTGTGACAGGGCAACCTCCTGGGAAAGGAAGTCAGTATGTCCCATATCCCTGCACACTAGTGCAGAAGAGATGAGGTAGTGTGAGCTGATTAGTAGCGGTTTCTTTACCTCTTTCTATTGCCAGAGGCTTGTTAGCAGCTCTTCTCCACAGGGGGATTATAGCACTACTGAGAGGCGGGGAAAGGGGGCAGGGCAAGGTAAAGCAAACCCAAGCAAAATCTTGTATACTTTGAATATAATTAATACAAACACTTGGCTGATTTACAGCTGAGAGAAGTGAAGGAAAGAAGAAAAACCAAACCAAACTCCAGCATTGATTCCAAATAAAAAGAAGCTAATGCAGAAGAGAAACGAGTTAGGAAAAGGTGAAAATCAGGGATATAGTCTGTATTGTGATAACAAAATTTGTAAGGCCACTAAAATAGCAGCATTATGAAGATAGCAAAGTTTGCAATTGTATGATAGCAACCAAAGCAACAAGATGATGATGGTAGTGGTGGTGATGATAATACTGACAACAGCAGTTGGGATCCTGCACTGAGATGTGCAAAGCGTAATGTTTTGCATATACAGTTTTACACCTTTCCCCAGCAGATCTCAGCCCCAGGGGCATTGCCATAGAAGTTAACTATCTGGAGTGGTAGCAACCAGGCAGCATCTAGCTCCAGCCTGGGAAGAGACATTAAGATGTTTTTTCTGGATCTTCAGGGATTCACTGAAGGTCTAGATAGAACAACCTCATTCTCTTTTCCTTGGCTGCTGAAGGCAAAGGCTATTATGGCTTCAGTTGGACTAGGCACTAATATGGCTTCACTCGGGCTAACTTAGAAAAATGCTTACATTTCTGTAGAACTGTGTGCCTTAGTTTCAAGGACTTATCTGCAGAAAATCAAGCTGAAACAGTGAAGGTTACATCCAGAATGTTTAGTTCCTCCTGATACATAAATATCAGGGATTTTTTGATGGCAAAGGGCTGGGTTGTTTACATGGAAGGAGTTTTTAGAAAGCCCATTCAGATGCTTGGCCTGGAAAGACAACTTAAACATCTGCTACAAATCTTAGCAGGATGGAAAGCAACCCCAACACATCACCTGGCAACTTTTAGAAAATGATATTAGAGGGTACAAGCACTTAACGCAAGGCTTCCATTCTGTTCTGATTCAGATCTGTTGGTGTGTGGAACATGAACACATTTCTTTCAATGGCTGGATCCTTAATTCACCAGCATGGCCTTCTATTTTTTCCTGGAGTTACAGTGTTATCCAAAACATACATGACTCAGGGGTCCATCCACGATGCCAGTGCCTCCTTGAAACAGTGGGGAATATTAGCTCAAAGGGGAGGCATGTGAGAGTGAGATAACCTAACAGGCTTGTTTACACTTGTGTATACTGGTACTAATGCTGGGACACCAGCTGGAGATTCCAAGAATATTTGTTTTATTTGGGGAGTGGACAATCACAGGCAAGATTCAAGCAGTCTCACAATTATGCAACATTAGCTGAAGAAAAAGGGAGGAAAAGTTCGGATAGAGACAGTTTAGGCTAATATGGGTGATATTTACCTGTCCAGAAGTGAAGAGACAAAGTGATGTGGCTCAGACCAAGGGCCCAAGGATAGTATCAAATGGGAAGTAGAACAGCAGAGGGATGGCCAGTAAGCCAAAGTACTATGAGCTATCTGGCTCAGATCCAAGGTTTAAATATTCCTTTTTCACCCTGAGAGGGAAATGTGTTAATGGCTCTCTGGCAGAGTAGACAATGGAGTCTGCAGGGTAGACAATCGGGTTCAGAATGAGCTAATGGTCTTAGCATTAGATGACAAAGGGGGAATTGTGATAGCTCCTTAATGGTGGGACAGGTGAGGGGACAAAATGAGAGTTTCTGTGGACAAAGGGCAATGTTGAAGACAATCAGTTGTTCTGTAGAATCAGTCTCAGATGCTATTGTTTTTAATGGTTGAGTCATTGAGGGACATCTGCAAGTCCGTTATCTCTGGAATTTCCCTGACTATGACATAGCCATACCCTGAGGTCTCAATCTGACCTAGTTTTGCAACACACGTGTGCATCCAGTTCCCCTTTGCCAACAAGCTTCTCAGTCATAGCAGGATATAAATTATATTTCATGCCAATTAAACCATACCATGGAGTGGAGGTGTACAGCCTGGTAACATCTGGGGGCAAGCAATCGCTCTGCAATGCATAACTGTAGCTGGAATGGGTGCTACCTGGTTGCCTTCATTGTTGCCTCCTACCTGGTCAGTTAATAGTTGTCGCACTTCCCTTAAGCTGCCTTGAGAGGTCTGGATATTGTCTGAGAAGCTAACAAAATGCTTTTTGAATCATGTCAAAAAGAGAGAGTGCATCATTGGCCCTTTTCTCACGTGGGGGGGCCAAAATGGGGCAGCACACGCAGGGGCGGAGCTTACCTGCTTGCGTTTTCTCCGTCCCTGCTCCATCCCCGCAGGGAATGCGGTTCCGCTCCTTCACACGACACCGAATTTCGGCGGCGCTCGGCAGCATTCCACGGTGCCCAAAATGGCTTCTGGTGGCTTCCGGCGGCGCTCCGTCAATCAGGGCAGTGTGCCAGCCGGAAGCCTGCCCCGGGAAGATCTGCAGAGACACGCTAGCACGTCTCTGCAGATTCTCACTGGGAGCTGCCATGGGTTAGTGCGAGCGAGTTTGATAAAAACCACCTGAGAAGGTGGTTTTTAAAAAACTCGCAGCGCCACCCCTGCGGCTGCACTAGAGCGGTTGGAGGTGTGGCGCCTCACCGTTTCCAATCGCACTAGCTCATCCCGCGATGTGAACGACCTCCGTCTCTGGTCGTCGCACCACGGGGTTTTACCGCCGTGTGAAAATGGCCTCTGTTAGTTGTTCTTTAGCAAGCTTAATTTTCCTGCATGCTGACCTTTATGTAGCTGAAATGGCACGACATATACACAAGCTGATTTAGGTTTGCAGAGGATGATGATGATGATCATCATCATCATCAGCAGCAGCAGCATCGTAGGAAACAAAAATCTAAGAGGTGAAATGTCTCCAAAACTAGTGAAGTGAACATGCTCCATGGTCAAAGAATGTTAAATGCTACTTATGGAACAGAAAACTGGGACAGGGGAAAATAGAACTGGAGCTCTCTGCATTTTGTTGCTGGTTGCACTGCTCTGCCCTCCCCCGCTTAGCATCACTCATATTTTATCTCATCCTCTTCATGAATCACAGAACAGCAATCCCTAAGTCATCTGAGCCTTGGTATCAATATCTGGCATCCTTTGATCACTGCTAGAATTTATTTGTTGAATTTATGTCTTGACTTTCTCCCAAGATGGGATTCAAGGTGATATCCCACTTCTTTACCAAGACCCTTCACCTATGTCTAGTATAACCCTTACCAATGTATCTTTTATTGGAAATTATTTTTAAATTATATTTAAAATTATTTTAGCTATCTTATATCATGTATTTGAATAATTTTATTTAATTTTTAAAAAACTTTTATAAACAAATGTTTTAGCCTTATCTTTTTTTTAAAAAAACAACATCCACTTATGCTCTGATTGTTTGCAAAAATGGACCTCCTTCTCTTGGTGAGGCTGATGCTTGGTAAAGTAGGCGGGGGAAGGGCCAGGAGAAGTTACTTAGCTGTTGTTGTGTACCTTCGAGTCATTTTTGACATGACAACCCTAAGGTGAACCTATCACAGGGTTTTCTGGGGATGAAAGTGTGTGATGTGCCCAAGATCATGCAGTGGGTTTCTATGGTTGAGAGGGGAATCGAACTCTTATCTCCAGGGTCATAGTCTAACACCCAAACCATTACACCATATTTGCTTAACTACACATATGTAACTAAGGCCCTTTCACTCCTCCCTCCCCACGTGCCATAGGGATGGGAGAAGGACGGGACCATGACAACGCTTATGCATGACGTTGTTGCAGTCCCATTCTTCTCCCATCCCCAGGCAGTACAATTGCACCACAAATCATTGACAGGCCAATGAGCAGTGATTGCGCCACCAATGCACACTTACCTTGCTTGTGGAGGTCCTGGAGGTGCACTGACTGTGCTTCCGGCCTCAGATGCGCTGCGGCAGGAAGAGGCAGGGTCGTTGTGCTTCCTGGAAGATGGAGGCAGCTGGTGCAGAGGGGAGCCCTGCTGTCATGCTCCCCTCCAGGCAAAGATGATGCCAGGACCCACACCGGATGTCTCTGCGTAAAGGTAAGGTGCGAAAAGGGCCTCTTTTAGCATTCTGGCCACTGTATGTGTGTGAATCAATATAAATACTAATTTATAATTATGATGTGAAGGGTTGGAAAAGGGCCTTTTGATGGGGAACCAACCATATGGTGTCCATAGCTCTATACGCCCTACATTGAAACAGGTCAGTCTAAGCTTTGCTTTGAAGTTGGAGAGAAGAGAAGAGAAGAGAAGAGAAGAGAAGAGAAGAGAAGAGAAGAGAAAAGAAAAGAAAAAAAGAAAAGAAAAGAAAAGAAAATCTGAAGGACAAGACTTGCCATAGGGTAGCAGAGAGCAAGCTTCATCCCCTCCCTCTTCTGACAACCATGGAAATTATTCATTAGCTTTAATGGAAACAGAATCAAAAGACAAGAATCTCATTTGGCCTAAAAATATATGTGAGGTCACCAGAATTTAACAGCACACCTAAAAGTTTGAGATGTGAAGGTTTCTAGCCATTAGAGGAGTGCAAATCTGACATACTTTTTCTTGAACATTCCTGGGAGCAAGAACTTTCTATTTTCAGCCTGAAAATCTGGATGAATTTTTGAAGCCAATTGACAGTGGCAATACGGAATCTTGGGTGTGAGGGAAAATATCTTCTTCCTCTTTAGGTTTAATTTTTGCTCTCAGACTCAAAAGAAATAGCTACAGACGATGTTAAAATATCACATAGTGGGCTTTGTTTAAAAAATTAATAAGCCAAGCTACAAGTACATCCAAGTAAGAAGTGAGTCATCATTGGCTAGTGAGGTGACATTGTGTGGTTATGAGACTGCTTGAATCTTGCGTGTGATTGTGATTTTCCCAAATAAAACATCCTTTGAATTTCCGGCTGCTGTCCCTGCATTAGTACTAGTATACATAGATGTAAAAGATCCTGTAAGCTTACCTCCCTCTCTCAGACCTCCCCTTTGAGCTAATAATTCCCACTGTTTCATGAAGGCACTGGCATTGCAGGTGGACTTCTAAGTCACCCACCTTTTGGGTTAACACTGTTGTACTTTGGACATACCATGAAATGACATGACTCATTGTAAAAGTCAATAATGCTTGGTAAACTGGAAGGGAGTGGGAAAAGAGGGAGGGCATATTACAAATTGACTGATTCAATCAAGGAAGCCATGTCTCTGAGTTTGTGGGACCGAACAGGGTGGCTGATGACTGGGGAAACTCAAAGTCTCTCATTCATAGAGTTGCTGTAGGTTACAATCAGCTATGGCAAATAACAACATACTGTATGCTGCCTTGGGTTGTGTGCTGGGAGCAAGGTGAGATATGGGAAAAAATATGAAATGAAATCAATTAAAGGAAAGGTAGGCTATAAATTTAAGTAATTAATATTGCATACCTCTGCTGATCAAAGCATGTGCATCCATATTTTAGAAATGTAAACAGTAGCATTTTTCCCTGCATGTTTTCCAAATGTGTGGCTGCTGTCCAACACAATTTTTATTCTCGCCTAGAATGCATTACAAGATGTGGAATATATGTATTTCCAATTGCAAGTTGCACCTGTTTCTGTGTTCCATCTGAGAGGTGTGAAATTGGTTGTATGTATAAAAACAGACAGATTCTGATAGGATGAATTTCCCACATATCCCACTCATCATGGTTGCTCAGTAAAGTGATAGTAGCTTACTATTACTGCTCTCACTGTTACAAGCTCACGGGTTGCCACCGTGAGTTAACATTGACATTCACTCTTGCAAGGAAAAGGAAAATGATGATGGGGAGGTCAGGACAGCATTGCTATGGAAACAATACCCCTGCCACCAGAAGGCTCACATGTTAGTGGTAGGTACCTTACAGACTGTGAGATGCAGCAGGCTTCAGAGGCCATTCAGGTTAAACAGACCCCTGTTAAGAACATTTTGGTCTAAGGATATGTAGAAGAAACATAGTCCTTGCTGAGGTTCTCCTGTTTCCAGTTTAAAGCTTCATTTATCCACAGTCCACACTGGATTTTAAGCTTCCATCCTGCCCTGGAAATTCATGTTTATCTTATCATATGCCATCAAGTCAGCTTCAGCTTATGGTACCCCTTATGTATAAGAGACCTCAAAGAGATCCTGCTATTTATAGCTATTCTGAAGATTTGTAAACTCAGGGCTCTGGCTTTCCCTATGGAATCAATTTCAATTTGAATTTTAAGATGTGTATCCACTTTTGTGGATGTGCATTTTTCAGTTATCTGCATTTTCCCTTCCAGTTGACGGCAACACATTCATAGACAACTTTCAGATGGTGGCATTTTCCCATGCATATTTTCCAAACTTTACAAATTTGTTCCTCATGGGTTAGATTGCCTAGACTGAACTGTTTGAGTGAAAAAGTGTGACCAAGTTCTGTTCAGGTCTGCATTTGATTCTAGGAGATGTGAACTTCAATTGCTTGAAAACTAACAGAAACAAGTTTCTTATTCCTTCTCTTATTTTTGCACATTTATTGATTATCTGTAAAAGATACACTCAGCTCTCAAGATCTTGCAGCGCTGGCCAGCTTTTGTAGCCAGGAGTCATCCATTGCCATAAATAAATGAACAAATAAATAAATGCCAGTGCCCAGCATAATAAAGTTGGCTTGAGGGATGGGTAAAATGGCCTAATCTGTCTCCATAATCAACCATAAATGAGCCCATTTCTCTCTTAAAAATATGGAAATAAGCCAGGGGGTTCAGGAGATGCAAAGGAACCCCTTTCCTAGGAATATAGGAAGCTGCTTTATATAGAGTCAGGCCATTGGCCCATCAAGCTCACATACCCTCCAACATTTCACAGGTGAAAACTGGGACATGTGTGGCCAAGCAACATCAGAGTGTGGTCAAGATGGCAAAAGTTATTAATAGGGAAGCCCACACAAAGTGGGAGAGGCCACAGCAGTTTGCTTTGGCTCAAGACTTCTGGTAAGGGCAAGATTCCACCCTGATTCGTTCCTCTGCCCTCTGCTGAGTTAATTAAATTCAAACTCCGCTTCCACTTTGAATTCAGTTTGCAGTAATTGAAATGAGCTGTGAACAAAGGGTAAAGTGGGAGGAGGAGAGAGAAACTGGGACATTTTAAAAGAAGCTGAAAAAGTGAGACGCCAGAGAATTAATCACGATTGTACCTGTTAAATCGGGACAGTTGGGATGTAAGACACAGGAATGCAGCCTCAGTAGCTTAAAACGTAGTGTATATGAACTGCTGAATTTTTAACAACAACAACAACAACAAGTCAAATTAAGACAGTCAGAGGATATAAGCTCAGTACTATCAGTTCTGATGAGCAGCAATAGTTTTCCAGGGTTTCATGTGGGATCCTCTCCTAGTACTACCTGGAGATCTCTAGTATTCCCTGTTGGCTTCCTATCCAAGTATTAATGAGGCCTGGCACCTCTGCTGCATCTCATTGTCACTGTCTTTGTTCTGCCCTCCTTTTCTTCCTCCTCCATTTATATCCTGAGTAGAACCAGGGCTCCTTTCATACTACACAATTATAGTGCTATGGTTTCTGCTTCAACTACCAATGTTCCATCCCATGGAATCTTGAGAGGTTCAGTGCAGGGAGGAGTATTCAGAGTTCTTAGAGACAGAGGTCTAGTGCCTCACCAGACTACAAACCTCAGGATTCCAGAGGATCCGACCATGGCAGTTAAAGTGGAATCATAGTACTATAACTGTGCAGTTTGTAAGGGCTCTCAGTGTCAAGGTGACTTGCACATCAAACAGCCACAGTATAGCTAAACACACAGAAAATACTATCATGACAATTTAATTATACTATGGCCATTTCCACACTACACTGTGATAGTGCTGTTATTCCACTTTCAACATCCTGTGGAATTCTGGGGTTTGTAGTTTACTGAGGCCAAAGAGCTCTCTGGCTGAAAATTCTAAGTGCTCCTCCCTAAACTGCAAATCCCAGGATTCTGTAGAACATTGAAAGTGGAGCAATAGCACTGTAGCAGTGTAGTGCAGAAATGGCCTATATATTAACCATTTGAAAAATAAATTAAAAAAGAATAAAAAGAAGTTAAAAGCAGTACAGTTAAAAACAGTTCCAACACCCCAGTAAAAGCCCTTTCTTTAACAAAAGAGATCATTAAGTTCTGCTGATAGAAGGAGGAAGCCATTCAACTGGGGAATATGAGAGGTAGCAGACGATCTCTCCAGCAGAGTAATCAAACTGGGAAGAAAGACACTGGACTACAACCAGTCCAGACTAATCCACCCCCACAGTGTCCAGCAGAGAAAAGAAAGAACTTTGATCTTCTTTATAAAATATATAAAAGCAGCTTTCCTTACAAAAAACAGAGAGGAAAGAAAATGGCTGTGGCTTAGAATTATGTAGGAAGAAATTGGGCTAGGTAAAACAAACAAAAGCAAAAAACGTGAAACATGCAAGCTAACAACTTATGAGCACACGGATACAAAGGTGACTAAATCAGGTACATTCTTGCATCCATTGGAAGAGAGTTTTGGAGCTTAGGAGCAGCTCACAAGAAGGTCCTCTTTCACATCCTCAGCAGATGCACTACACTGTTATAGTGCTATTATTCCACTTTCAACTTGTTCTGGAAGCCTGGGGTTTGAAGTTCAGTAAACTACAAACTCCAGAATTCCACAGGATGTTGAAAGTGGAATAATAGCACTATAACAGTGTTGAACAGAAAGGACCTCAGAGAAGGCTTTCTTCTAAAGATCTCAGCATCCATGCAAGCTCACGTGCGAAGTCTATCAGATAGCTTGGACCAAAGATTTATAAAGTGTTATAGATCAAGCAGAATTCAAAGTGTGCTCCCAAAACCCACAAGATAATAGAATCGTGGAGTTGGAAAGTACTGGAAGGCCCATTTAACCCCCTGCCATGCTCAGATACATAACTAAAGCACTCCTGAGACATGGAACCAACTTTTGTTAAAAGACCTCCAAAGGAAAGTCTACCACATTATGAAGCAGTCTATTCCACTGTTGACAAGCTCTTACTGTGAAGAATTTTTTCCTAATATTTAGGTAGAATCTTTTTTCTTGTACTTTGAAATGACTGGTTTGTATTCTTGTCTTTGGAGCATCAGAAAACAAGCTTGCTCTATCTTCTATGTGACTGCGCTTCAGATATTTAAAGATGGCTATCATGTCATTGCTCAGTCTTCATTTCTCCAAGTTAAACATATCAAGCTCCTCAAGTTGCTACTCATAGACCTTGGTTTTTGATCATCTTGGGGTTTTTCCACCATACACTGTTATAATGCTATTATTCCATTTTCAACATCCTGTGGAATTGTGGGGTTTGTAGTTTACTGAGGTCAAAGAGCTCTCTGACTGAGAATTCTAAATACCCCTCCCTAAACTGTAAACCCCAGGATTCCATAGGATGTTGAAAGCAGAATAATAGCACTATAGCAGTGTAGGGTGGAAAGGCCCTTGGTAGCCCTGTTAACAACATGTTCCATTTTGTCAAGATGAGGAGTGTTCACAGAAATATGTCCACAAATGACCCCTACATCCCCATAGTTCCCTCTACATCCTCCTCTTTCTCTCATGTTTAATTCATGATGCTGCTCTGGCAGTGGTGTGAAGGAGATAGTAAGGAGGGAAAAGGATACCTCTAAACTTTTTCTTTCCTACTCATTGTCCTGATGCATTCCACCAGTAAATCAAAGCTGTCAGGAATCTCTCCCTGCTGGGCTGCAGCCAGCAAGGGAGGAGAGAGGTCAGGAACACTTGGGGAATCTGAATATACCATACACCAGGAAAACACAAGCTGAGCCAGGTCAAGATCCAGTCCAAATGTTCAGGAGGCAGAGACACATCCGGAGGGTTTCAGGGAGCAGGAGACAGTTGTGAGGGCTTGCTAATAATTTGCTGCAAGCAAGGAGCAGCCACACCAGCAGACTTAAATAGCCCCTGTGAACAGGTGCTGCTCATTATTGTTGCCTCAGCCTAGTCCAAGCAGCCTCCCTCTCAGCAGCCCGTTTCAGGCTTCTGCATGATTGAAGGCTGATGGGCACAGCTGGCTGCAACTCCTCTGCATCACTGCTGGTTCCCTCTCCATCATGAGCTGGCTGGGGCAACTCAGTCTCTGTTTGACTTTCCAGTGCAGGGGATGTTTGCAGGTTGACTTACTCATTCACTGGCTCAGCTACATGCACAATCAGTTGCTCCTCAATCACAGCATCATTATCTATCACAAAAGTTTCCAGAATGATGTATCTCTTGGGATTAATAGTTGTGCTGGGGAACATTTGCCATTCCAAAACAACAATGACAAAATACTCAGTAGGTTCTTATTTCTTGTAAACATTTCTGTTTGGGTTATCGGGGAGCAGATAAACAGCTTTGGGGAAGATGGAATGTACTTCTGGATTACGGACCAGCAGTTGGCCATTCCTGATCAGGACACATGTAGCGTTTATGATTTTCTCTGCATGCAGTTGTCAGTTGTGATGATTTGCCAAAACATGTCAGCAAATGAATGCTCTCCTGTACATACTCAGTAGTGCACTGACTGTCAAGCCATCAAGTTATTTCAGTGAAATTGGATCAGAGCACTGATTTCTGTTGAGTCTTCCTTGGAATACTTATTTATAAATGCCAGTTGCAATAGTACTCTGCTGTTCACATTCTTTTAGGCAATGCTGTCTCTCAAACTTCTGAGAGCTGAGGGAGCCTATTTCCTGAATTAAAAATGGAGGCTGACTATACAGTTATATCCCCCAACCCACCATGTTGACTTTTTCATGTCATACAGGAGATGTACATATCACTCTTCCATGTTTTGAAAAAATAAAAATAAAAATCAGCTTTAGAAGCTGCTGTGAGGAAGTGAAGAAGAGCAGTAGCAGCAGGAGCTGTTACCATTCTTTGTATATTTCAAATCAGGGCTGGCCCTACTGTTAGGCAGAGTGAGGCAGCTGCCTCAGGTGTCAGATACTGAGAGTGGCAACAAGGTGTTGACAGACGTTGCTGTCTGCTCCATGGCTTCCCTATGCCTCCAAAACTGGCTTACTATTTTCAGGTTTGGTGGAAGATGCTGTTCCTTCAGTGAAGCTGATTCATCTGTAAATCTACTTGGCTTCTGGACAGGAGATAGCTGGAAGTGCCATTTTGTTCTTCAGTCTTAGGTTGCAATCCAACATCCCCTCAATATAGTATAAGTATCTGCATGCAGAGATACATTACAAAAGCCTACACAATTCCTCTGCAGAATAGCAATATTATGCAACATGTGTCAATGACTAGGTGCCATTGTGCAATGCTCAATGCACAAGTGCAATGCACAATTGCAACTCACAATGTACAGCCATCATGTGCAATGTGCAGTGCCTATTCACAATGCACAGAGCTGCCGTTAGGTGCAACTTCACTTCCAACAGAATATGTCTATAGCGAATAATTCTCCTCTCAGGTGTAGTGCAACTTAAGCATTCACATATCACTATATAACAGAATGTCAGTCATAGTCAGCAGGTCCAGCCCTGTGTGTAGTCTGCTTTGCTCCCTGTGTGAGACAATACACAACATCTCTCCATCCCACCACCTCACCAAGTATCAGAAAAGAGAGATGAGGCTGATTTTGTTTCCAGCTTTGCCGTTGTTTTGTCTAGAGTCTACCTGAGTCAAAACCCACACATGAAGTCAGAAATTACTTCAGAATTCCCATAGTAGTTGTTGCCTACAACTTAAGTGAAGGCCATCTGGATCAGAGGCTATATTTGTTGCTGGAATTCACTCTCACAGTTATAGATGGTTATTCATCTGTAACTGATTCATATTCACATTCCCTATCTATTTATAATCATGGCACAATGGTAAAAGTCTCCCTGTCCTGCTTTACTAGGCAGCAGCCACTGCAAGCAATGGAAGTCTGTTCTACTGTTGATCAAGGTACAACATACTGATATTTCCACCATCCTCCTGGCAGGGATCTCTTGTGCAAGAAGGAATTGCAGCAGGGATCCTGCTTTTCATTGTGGCACCAGAGATCTCTGGAAGGAGAATCATAGAATCATAGAAATGTAGAGTTGGAAGAGACCACAAGGGCCATCCAGTCCAACCCCCTGCCATGCAGGAAAACCCTCAAAGCACTCCTGACAAGTGGCCATCCAGCCTCCGCTTAAAAACCTCCAAAGAAGGAGACTCCACCACACTCTGTGGCAGCACATTCCACTGCCGGACAGCCCTGACTGTCAGGAAATTCCTCCTGAGGTTCAGGTGGAATCTCCCCTCCTGCAGCTTGCATCCATTGCTCCTTGTCCTGGTCTCAAGAGCAGGAGAAAACAAGCCCACTCCCTCCTCGACATGACACCCCTTCAAATATTTAAACATGGCTATCATGTCCCCTCTCAACCTTCTCTTCTGCAGACTAAACATACCCAGCTCTCTAAGTCTGTCCTCATAGGGCATGGCTTCCAGGCCCCTCACCATTTTGGTTGCCCTCCTCTGGACCTGCTCCAGCTTATCCATATCCTTCTTGAATTGGGGTGCCCAGAACTGGACACAGTATTCAAGATGAGATCTAACCAATGCAGAATAAAGTGGTACCAATACCTCCCTCGATCTAGACACCATACTCCTATTGATGCAACCAAGAATTGCGTTGGCCTTCTTGGCTGCCGCATCACACTGCTGACTCATGTTCAGCTTGTGGTCTATGAAGACTCCTAAATCCCTTTCACACATACTGTTAGCCAGCCACGTGTCCCCCATCCTATATTTCTGCATACCATTTTTTCTGCCTAAGTGTAGGACCTTACATTTCTCTCTGTTGAAATTCATTTTGTTAGCCTTGGCCCAGCTCTCCAATCTGTCCAGGTCCTTTTGAATTTTGATCCTGTCATCAGGCATATTAGCAACCCCTCCCAATTTGGTGTCATCTGCAAATTTGATCAGCGTGCCCTCTATTCCTTCATCCAAGTCATTAATGAAGATATTGAACAGCACCGGGCCCAGGACAGAACCCTGTGGCACCCCGCTAGTCACTTCTCTCCAGGCTGAGAATCTGCCATTGGTGACCACCCTTTGGGTACGGTCAGTCAAACAGTTACAAATCCACCTGACAGTAGCCCTGTCCAGTCCACATCTTACTAGCTTCTTTGCAAGAATGTCATGGGGAACTTTGTCAAAGGCCTTCCTGAAATCAAGATATACTACCGTATTTTCCGGCGTATAAGACGACTGGGCATATAAGACGACCCCCAACTTTTCCAGTTAAAATATAGAGTTTGGGATATACTCACCATATAAGACTACCCCTCTTCCAAAGCACACCAAATAAAAAATAAAAAAAACATCAGATTTGATTTCAATATGGTAATTTTAATTCAAATGCTTATGACATGCAGGTACTTAGCAGGAAAACTGTCACTTATAAACATAAGGCTGTTTGTCATCAAACATGTAAACATAAAATAGTGCAAGTGGATTAAACTTTTCCTAATTCACTCTAAAGCTGAAAGGAAGGATAAGACAATAAACCCATGGGAGCTGCCATGCTGTTTGTTTTCTAAGCTGTCAACCAAACTGGAACTGATGATGATAGGAGGAAGATAACAAACTATAGAGAGAGAGCAAGTGCTGGGCAAGTCCCTGGCCAGTTAGCAAGCTACAGTATTTTTACAGGTTTTGCTGGCACGACAGCTTCCCTTTAAAAGCCTTCAAAATCCTCCTGTTCGTCATCTGATGTCATAAGTACATCAATGACATCTTGTGATACATTTGTAAGGCAGTCATCGTATGGATCAAATTCCGTATCAGATGGTGTGGTCTCAGCTTCGGCTTCCTCTTCATCTTGCCACAAGTAGTCGTCCTCCATACCATCTAATGAATTTGATATGCCACACTTCTTGAAAGACTTGATTACTTTTTCTGCATCAATATCATTCCAGGCTTTTATGACAAACTTGCACAAAACATCCAACTGTGGAGCATGCATGTTTCCTCCTTTTGTGAATGACTTTTCACCGCTAACCATCCATTCATTCCACTGTTCTCGAATGCGATCTTTAAATGGCTTGTTTAGGCACACATCCAGTGGCTGTACCAACGATGTCAATCCTGCAGGAATAACTGCCGCATCTGTGTTTAGTCTTGCAAGCCTTTGCTTGGTGCTGGGAGTTAAATGAGCCCTGAACATATCCCACACCAGTAGACTGCGTTTTTGAATAAGTCCACCTGGTCGCCTGCTCCATACATTATCAAGCCATAGCTTTACCCCTTCTTCATCCATCCAGCCTTTTTCATTCACATGTACAAAACAACCAACAGGAAACTTGAGTTTTGGCATTGTTTTTCTTTTAAAAATAATCATTGGTCTCAGTTTGGCACCATCAGCTGTGCAGCCTAGTACCACTGTAAAACTGGACTTCTCATGTCCTGTTGTTTTAAGTAAAATTGTTTTTTCACCTTTTTGATGGACAGTTTTATTTCCAACCATGTCAAAATTCATTGGAGTTTCATCCATATTTCCGATACTACTTAACGCATAGCCATGTTTAGTGCGCTGTTTTATTACGTATCGATGGAAACTATTTAGTTTGTTATCAAGATCTGCAGGTAATTTTTGGGCAATTTTTGTCTTTTGCCTCAGTACCATATTATGCCTTGCCATGAATCTAGTACACCAGGATACAGTGGCCTTAAATTTGTTGCTGTGATCTGGGTTAGATTTGGCCCACTGAAGTGCAAACAAACGTATTTGATTTCGTGTCACTACATAACCATTTTGGCGATGCTCATTCACCATGTCTGCCACATGTTTTTCGAGTTCTGGCCAATGTGGGGTGCCTCTTCTTAATGCACACTTACCCCTTGGCATACTCTTTAATGCTTTTTCATTTGCTTTCCAGTACCGAACCATCTTTTCTGTTACTCCATATTGTCTTGCAGCAGCGCAGTTATTATGTTCCATGGCAAAGCTTACAACTTTAAGTTTGAAACTGGCTTCATATTTCTTTCTTCTTGCTGGTGGAGCCATGATGGGGTTTTGACTGTTGGACATTTGTATACTGTACTGTATGTACTGGTGCTACATTGTATGAACAGGTGATGATACTGGTGCTGTAGTGTATGTGGTACCCAGTATACAACAACCAGCCCGATGTACCTTACTGGCAATTGGCTGGTTGTTGTATACAAAGCCTGCTTGGACTGGTCAGCCCTCCCTGCCTGCCCAGCCCTCTCTGTCTCCAAGACTATCAAAGTGATAGATCTCCCTCTTGAGGACGGCAGTGAATCTGAGAGGCAGAGAAGGAGGTACGGTAATAGGATATAAGGGCGGGCCAGGTGGGTGAAAGAGGCGTGTTTTTCTGGGCACAGCGCTGCTCTATGGCCCTTTTCGCAGCGCTGGCTCCACCCCCGTCGTCCTCTTCTCCTCCTCCTTCCCGGCGGTCCTCTGCCTAGCAACAGGAGCAACTTTGGCCAGCCTCCCTCCCTCCGCGGCTGCTGATAGGCTCGCCCGATCCAGGAAACTCGGATGCCCCAGTCACTGCGAATGAGTTGTCCAGAGGGAGGGAAAGTGGAGCCGGCGCCCTGGAATGCCTCTTGGTGGGATTTAAAATATATGTGTGTGTGTATATATATATATATATTATTGCGCATCTTTCATTAGGAATTCCTAAAATGAGCACATGGCAGCACAAGCCACTACTCTATGCCTGTCTCTGGGTGGTAGACCCCCAAGGGTCTGGGGAAAAACAAGCAGATCTTACAAAGCCTGACGTCTCTCCATCTGCTTTAGGCAATGTTAATCAACAATCATTACCCTTCGGCTACAGAGAGAGGTATTAAGTAAATGCAAATGGCTAGAAAGGTCAGACTTTCCAAACCAGCCGTGTTCCAGCTGAAACTCTACATGTTTATCTTACAAGAGCCTGGCGAACGAGGAAGCGGTGGAGGAACCAGAAAGGCTGCCCGGCTCTCATTCTCGGGGGGGGGGGCGTACCGCTGAGAGCCTCTCCTCTCCTCCTCCCTCGCCGTCGCTCCGGAGGAGCCAGCAGCCAAGCACCGGGCTCACATCCTTGCAAAAAGGGGCAGCCTCGCCAGCCCCAGGCGCTTCCTGCCAGCCCCGCTGGACTTTTGAGCAAACTTGAGCTGCTCCCTCCCTCCCTCCCTCCCCCTTTTAATATCCCTCCTCCTCCTTTCCTGGGAGGATGTCCTCTGGGCAGCGCTGGGAGGCAGCAGCAGCTGCAGCACACTAGCCGAGCGAGTGAGCGAGCGAAGTTTCAGCGACACCCGGTGTATAAGACGACCCCCGACTTTTGAGAAGATTTTCTTGGGTTAAAAAGTCGTCTTATACGCCGGAAAATACGGTATGTCCACAGCATTCCCTTCATCTATCAAGCAAGTAACTCTATCATAAAAAGAGATAAGATTAGTCTGGCATGACCTATTTTTGAGAAATCCATGTTGACTTTTCGTAATTACGGCATTGTTTTCTAAGTAATTAGAAACTGACTGTTTGATGATCCGCTCCAGGATCTTTCCAGGTACTGATGTCAGGCTGACTGGGCGATAATTATTTGGGTCCTCTTTTTTTCCCTTCTTGAAGATGGGGACAACATTTGCCCTCCTCCAGTCTGCCGGAACTTCTCCTGTCCGCCAAGAGTTTTCAAAGATTATAGCAAGAGGTTCCGCAATGACCTCTGCTAGTTCTTTTAAAATCCTAGGATGCAATTCATCTGGCCCTGGAGACTTGAATTCATCCAGTGTGGCCAGGTATTCCTGTACTACCTCTCTATCTATTCTGTGCTGCCTTTCCCCCACTTCCTCACCTGCTCCCCAACTGCCAGGTTGCGTGTTTTTATCCTTTTGGGAAAAAACTGAGGCGAAGAAGGTGTTGAGGAGTTCTGCCTTTTTCTTCCTCCTGTTATTAATTCACCATCTTCCTTGCGCAGTGACCCTATCGTCTCCTTCTTTTTCCTTTTGCTGCGGACGTATTTAAAAAAGCCCTTTTTATTGTTTTTAATGTCTCTGGCCAGCCTAAGTTCGTTCTGTGCTTTAGCCTTTCTGACCTTCTCCCTACTGAGAGGTATGGAAATGTCAGCATACTGTGCCCTGATTGACGGGAGAACGTACTTCTGTTACTTGCAGCAGCTGCTGCCCAGTAAAACAAGATGGGGTGGGGGTCAGGCCAAGCGATTCTACTTTTTAAAGTTTATTCAGATAAGTAGCTGATCTTGACCATTGTTTGCAAGCCTGGTTTCAAGGGAGTGTGAATCAATATAGATAACAGTGTAGGAAACAAGGGCCAGTCACGTAGGGATGTGGGGGCAGGAGGGGCAATTCACCCCAGGCGGCAATGTTTTTGGGGCATACCCAGCCTATAGCTATGCCCCCGTGCACCCTGGCTATGCCTCCACACACCCTGTCCCTCCCCTCACGCACCACAGCCATGCTCCCGTGCACAGTGGCCACATCCCCTCCCACCACTCCCTCCACACACTCCAAGCTCCGCCACTGACAAGGGCTCAAGCTGATCTTTCTGTTCTTAACGTTTAAGAAATTGTAAGAAAATTAAAAGACAATAAAGCCGTCTTACATCAGTTCACTAGCCCATTTAGCCCACAGTGTCCAACCAGATTCCTGTGGGAAGCTCATGAACACAATAGTACCCTCCTTCTTGTGTTCTAAGCAAATGGTAAGTATTTTCTGTGTATTTTTCAAAACATACACATTTTCTATATACATTTTAATGTGAAAGATGTGCGTGCCCTTTTTAAAAAAATGAGATAGTTTTTCAGTTTTGCCTTGAATAACTATTTTGTGTGTGTAAATTTTCTCAAAATACATTGTCATTCCAAATGTACACTGTTTCGGAAACAGTTTTTCAAATGTGGACAATTTTTTTCTTGGGTTTGCGAAGAAACATTTTGTATGTGTTTTAAAAACCGCATAAAAGTATGTACTACAGATTTTAAGGTCAAAATGCTTCTTGCTTTGTGTCTAGGATCATTGTTGTTGTTGTCACTGTATGCCTCCAAGTTGTTTCCAACTTAAAGAAACCCTAAGGTGAAACCATGATGGGATTTCTTGGGCTGAGAATATGTAACATGCCCAAGATCACCCAATGGGTTTCCATAGCCAAGCAGTGACTCAACCCCTGGTCATAGTTCAATGCTCAGACCACTACACCATACCTTGAAATATGCCAATTTTCTAACTTCAGCTTGAAATGATAACTGAATGAATTTCTCACCCATGCCTAGTTTCATCAGCCAGAAAGATGGCTGAGAGTTCCTTATGGATATGATTATACCTTTCCTTTTTAAGAGGTATTGCTTGTTGTTGAATTACTTCAAGTCAGCTCTGACTTATAGCAACCCTATTCAAGGGTTTCATTGACAAGATTTGTTCAGAGGGCAATTACCCTTGTCTTCCTCTAAGGCTGAGAAAGTATGACTTGTCCAAGGTTATCCAGTGACTTTTCACAGCTGAGTGTGGATTGACTTTTGGAGCCTAAGTCCAAAGCTCAAACCACTAACCACACTCTTAATATCAGGGAAGAGTCTTCTAAATGGGGAAAAAAACTCTGTGGTAAATGGAATACCTTCTGGTTAGGCATGATCTAACTCTCTCTCTCTCCTCTTCATATTGTATGTGTGCACAGGAACAAAGAACTGTATCTTTGAGTCAGACTCAGATGGAGAGAAAGCTAGAGTTTTGAGTTCTCGCAAGTACATTTTCGGGCTGCCTCCCTCAGGAATCCAATGTGGTGCAGAGCTGTGAGCCACAAGCTTCACTCAGCTTGTATATTAGTAAATAAACTTAACAGTTACATAAATGCCTTCAGTCTCCAGTGATCTGAACCTCAAAAGGAAACCAAATCTAAGTAAAGAGCCACTCTGCAATTTCTGACTGCTTGGAGAAAATAGGAACATGGGATGTTTGTAACTGGATGGGTCTTCAATTATGCAGGGCTCTGGAAGCCTTTCACACACATAACTATACATTAAATTGCAGGAACAGTGAATCCACTCTTGATGTTACTGTTGCTCATCCTGCAGCTGCTCAGGCTGAATGGGAGCTCTCCTTCTGCCAAACTGCTGAAAGGTTAGGGTCCAGAACCAGGCAAGCTCCTATTTAGCTCAGAGCAGCTGCAGGATCAATGGCAATAAAATCAAGAATGGGTTCAATATCCCCATAGTGGGAGATTCATTGGCTGCTTCTGCTGAATAGTTTGAATGCATGAAGCCCTCTTTGGATGAATCAGGACACAGGTCCATCTAGCTTAGTGCCATCTATACTGAGCAGTGGTGACTAAGAGTAGGAAGTTCTGTCAAGACCATTCATGGATACTCACTCTCATTGTAAGACTGGTCCTTATTTTATCATTATTATATATGTGTAGCTCTATGCAGTGTTCTTCTCCACATATTCTAAGAATTGGAGTACATATGCAGGCTCCATGCTCAGTCTCCACACCTCCTTAGGTCTATTCTCAGGCCCTCTCAAATTAGGTGGAAGTTCTGAACAGAGAATCTATAAACTTTTGGCTGAACAGGCATTGGGTCCCCCTGTGGGATTAGGGATTGCAGTTGTTGAGAGCAAGTGGCCACTAGAAGAGCCAACATGCATTCGGGTAGCTGCTTCCTCCTCCTTATAGAGTTATAATCATATAGTCATATAGTCATATAATCATAGAGTTGGAAGGGGCCTCATGGGTCACTGAGTCCAACCCTCTGCTCAATGAAGGATCTCTAGCTAAAGCATTTCCATCAGGTAATTGCCCAGCCTTTTTCTGAAGATATTCAGAGAAGGAGACCTGACCACCTCACTAGGTTCAATTGCCAATCCAGTCTTACTGTCAAGGAGTTCCTGCTACTGGTCAATCAAAATCTACTTTCCTGTAACTTCAAACTATTAGACCCTCTAGGGCAGTGGACAACAGGCCTGTTCTCTCTTCTTCAACCCTTGAGGTATTTAAAGAGGGCAATCGTGTCACCTCTCCAACTTTTCTTCAAAAAGCTGAACATGTCCACCTCCTTTGACCTTTCCCCGTATATTTTGTTCCCCATATCTCTTATCATCCTTATTGCCCTTCTCTGGATCTGCTCCAGCTCATCTATATCTTTCTTAAAATGCAGAATGCAAAATGCAGAATGCAGTACTCAGATGAGGCCTGACCTGTGCAGAATATAGTGGGAATATTACTTCCCTTGACTTGAAAACTATGCTTCGATTATTGCAGGCTAAAATAGCATTTACTTTTTTTGATTCAGCATCACACTGCTGGCTTACATTCAACTCATGATCAAAACTAATCTGAGAGTTTTTTTCACATCTAATACTGCTGAGCCCTGTATCCTTATCCTATATTTGTACATTTGGATTTTGTAGCCTAAATATAGAACATCTAAGAATCTTAGAAAATAGAAAGAACATCTAAGAATCTCTTCTTCCGTCTTTCCCTCCTCCCTTATCTTATCTCTCCCCCTGCCTTTTCCCTCTTCCTCCTCTTCATTTATATCCCGCTCTTCCTGCCACTTACATAAGACATAATCAGTAACATTAAAAACAATTTTCAACTTGCATTAAAAATAAAAAGAAAGGTAATTTAAAAATACAGTACCCTATTTTAAAAGCCTTTTCTTAAAAAAACAGTTCCTCAAACCCTTTTGGAAAAAGGAAAAAAAATCTTCATCAGCAAGACAGGACAGCAAGAAGAACTGGGGTTGGATCCAGTGGAGAAAGGAATATTGCAGATGGGTCAACATGAGGGGATCCACTTTCCCTTCCATGTTCTTGCTGTGAGTGGATAACTTCTGAACACAGCTAGTGTATATGTGTACCTTCCTTTCATCTTGGAATTCTGTAGTAAAAGCTAAAGAAGTCACAAAAAACCCAAAGGCACGATCACACACAAAATTAGATAAAAATGAAACAAAGCTAATAGAAGTATGCATACACAAATTATTGTTATTGCTATTAATACTCTTATTAATACTGTGCGGAGGAGGAGGTGGAGGAGGCGGAGAGCAATGACTCTTTTCTTGGACACATCCAACACTGGCTACTTTCTGAGGTTCTCAGATATTCTAGAGAAGATCTTTAATGCGTCATCACTCCTGCTACACTGATGGAATTTTATTTGGCTTCCATAAACCCTTTCCTAGTTGTACTTGGAAATGTTGTGTACTAAACCTGGAACCTTTTGGATCCAAAGTAGGTGTTCCACCACCAAGCTAGAGCCCTGTCCTCATGGAATAGATGGTATCTCTTGGAGCCATCCATCTGCAGGCTTCTTTTATCAGTCTAAATCTGGGTGTTACTTATGAGGATAAGCACAACCCATTAGGCTTATATTGTTGAAGTCAGTTAGATATTTGAGACTGTTCCCTTGCCAGTTGTACAGAAAAGTACTGAAAAAACAACCCAAAACAAAGCCAATAGCAACAGCTCACTGAGATCCATGGTGGCCCACCATAAATTGCTGGTGGTCATATTTGGTCCAGAAGGTGACAATGTATACAAGCCTGGATTTAGGTGAGCCATGGGGTTGGTCAAATGTGACAGTTCTTATGTGTGAAATGAATGAGGGTCACCAGCGCTGGTGTAATATCCTTTAGTTTGAGGGAGAACAAGGAAAGGGAGTCTAAGTCATAACTCTTTGTCCATCTCAGCTTGAAGCTAAACTTCACAACGAGAAAGATGTTTGTCTCCTGGGACTTTTCCCCAGCTCCTCGGCTGCTTGAGGAACCTCAAACGAGATGAAGTCTTTCTTCTGATCCAAAAAAGCAAAGGCACATTCCCAACAGCTGACTGCCTTTTTTGCTACTTTAATTCGATACTACAGATGTTTTATTAAGTGAATTGTAATATCCTCTTACCTAGAAAGTAAAACATCAGGTGGTGATGTAATGGGAAGCCGTGCTTTTTATGTTCCTCCGGCTCCCTCTCTCTTGGCCTTTATTCCTTTAAGTACATAGACAGGTGTTTTGAATAAGTCAGACGTACAGCTTTTTATGCACTTTGAATCTCACATTCCTTGCTCCACAGTTTATCCAGGCCATATATTAACAGACTTGGCATGTCTGATCCCCAAAGGAGGTGTGGGGTGGGATGAACTTAAAGTGAAGTGATATGGTTCATGGATTAATCTTGCTGTTATTATTTTCAAGGTTCAACTTCCCTGTTCTAGTTTCAGTTTCTATCAAGGTTTGGAAGCTTGATTGCTGCTAGGCCAGGAGTTCCTTGCAAAGTGGAAAGCTAACACATCAGGCTTTCTAGCCTAACCTTTCCTTCAGCTGTGCTGAATTTCACTGGGCAAGGAGTTTCCCTGTGGCAGCAAGGGTTTTATTCAAATGTACAAGGTTAAGATTACTTAAGACTACTTTCTACCAGCTCTTCCTTCAATATTTAGCTCAATGGTAGAAAATATGACCCACATGCAGAAGGTTCTGGGTTGAATTCTTTGCATCTCTAGGTAGGACAGGGGGAAAAAAACCCTGCCTATGTAGGAGGTTCAGCTATGGAGGGGTTGAAAGCATTGTCTGCCCCCTTCCTAAATTTCCTATAGTCCCCAGATTTCTAGCCTTGCAGTGAGTGAGACAGTGAAAATCATTTACCTGGAACTCTTGTATTTGCTGTGTTCACAATTCTTTGGTAATTTTGGTTTGCCCCTTTTATTCGGATGCCTACAGTGTCTTTCCAAACAGTCAGTTGAAGTTTTAAATAACTGCAATGCTAGAAATCTGGGGACTGAAGGGAAATGTCATTTGGGAATGGAGAATTCTCATTTGAGGTTTAAAATGCTTTCATTTCCCCCATAACTACACCCCTGACACCTAACAGCACCCTTTACAGTGACTGCTGCTTACAGGAGACAGTGCTAGCACAAGATGGATTGATTTGTCATCTTCTACGCTCTTAAGAAGGACAGTTTTTATTGAGAAACAGGCAAATGACCAGACGTTTCTCGATTCAAAGGCTAAAGGCCAGATTTATTTAAGTACAAAAGGATAAAAAGTATAAAAAGATATAAAAGTCTGCTGCAGCAGGGTGCTGGGAGGTTTAGAACAAAGGCAAGGGGTTTGGCAAAGCCTTTGTATCTTTGTCTACAGTATACACTCCCACTGTGGCATTTTTCCACCAATCACAGACCCCCCCATATTAGGTAAAGTCTAGAGACTTCCATCCGTATAAGGTAATGTCCAGAGGGACAGGTAAGGTGAGTTTCTTCCAATCACAAACTACCTTCCATATAAGGTAATGTCCAGAGAGACACTTCAGGTGAGGTAGAACCATGAGTCAGCAGACAGGAAGGGCTAGGGCTCCTTTGTGTACGTGACTACTTCACTAGCTTATAATGGAGATTGTCCTTCTCTTGCTCACAGATTGGTCTTAGTACAAGGCAATATCTTACATTAGACAAGCACAAAAGAAGGGAAACCATGCTGGATGAGACTGAAGTTGCCTATTCAAGTATTGCATTCACATCGTAGCCAACCAATAACATATATGAAGCCCACCAATATAGGATTACAACTGCACCTTATCTCTGCTGTGATCTTGTACTCTCATTTACACTCCTTATCCTCATAAACTGAACATGAAGTTCTGAAGGAAGATTCTTCATTGAAGGAGGAGTCTTAATTCAGTTGAATGCCTAGAGGAAGCAAAATGCTCATCATGGCTGTTCTCAGTCAATATATATATTGCAGGAGAAGAGATGACCCAGGCCATTTCTGCCCTATACTCTTATAGTGCTATTATTCCACTTTCAACATCTTGTGGAATTCTGGGGTTTGTAGTTTACTGAGGCCAAAGACCTCTCTGGCTGAGAATTCTAAATGCCCCCCCCCGAATTACAAGCCCCAGGATCCCATAGGATGTTGAAAGTGGAATAATAGCACTGTAAAGTGTAGTGCGGAAATGGCCCCAATGTTTAGTAATGCTCTTATTTTCTTATTTCAGGGATAGTCCAAATTTTTTTTTCCTGCCTGAAGAAAAGTTGCTGTCTCTCATTTTACATATTGAATCCAATCAGGCTGGCAGTTGAATTCTATTTCAACATGTAGTGAAGGAATCCTTGAGTAAGTTCCAGTGACGACTCTCTTCTTGGGCAGCAAATGATATGCTGAACATCATTTCCTCTTGGCAGTTATGGAGTTTCTCATCTAACCTTAACATACCTCATAGGAATAAAAGATAAAGCATCATTCAGAGGCTGACCTAGAGATGGAAAAGAAATTTCTTGGCTTTGCACTTTTCTGTGAAAATATCCCTTTTGCACCGACCAAGGTGGGCAGCACTTTGGAGTGCGTCTTGCCTCAAGAAAGATATAAATTTCTGAGGCTTGCAGTGCGTGTCAGTGAAGAAGAAAAAAATCTACTCCAGACCATATACGTGTCTGACAAATGCACTTGATTAAAAATGCATATATTTGAAAAATGTCAACAAATCTGCTTCATTTAATGGGAACATAGCATAAAAATCCATACATCGGTCAAAATACACACACACACAAATGTACATTAGTAAAAATGAAAGCCCCAACTGTCTACATTTTGAAAAAGAAATCAGTACAAAAATACACACAAATTTGAATGTGGGTAGAAAAAAAAAATCTGTTAACCTGATACATGGCTGGGATGGAGTGAGAATGTTGCTTGGCCTCTGACAAACACAATGAAAATATGATGGAGGCTGACAAGTTTTCCACCCCCATTCAGTGCTAAAGACACTCACTGACCAACGTCTACATAGCAGCATGTAGTATAAGAATTCTGTACATAGAGCTCTGCTACTGTTCCTCTGTTATCAGATCAAGAATTCACTGTGTTGCTATGATATCCACCCTTCAATAACCATTCCATGGCTGCTGTGAATGTGGGGGGATAGCAGAATTGTCTGACTATGGTCTTCTACCCAGGTGCAGACCAATGATGTCTTCTGCCAAGATCTGCTAGAATCCTCTAGAGCAGTGGTTCTCAACCTGTGGGTCCCCAGATGTTTGTGGACTTCAGCTCCCAGAAGCCCCAGCCACTATGGTCAATGCTCAGGGCTTCTGGGAGTTGAAGTCTAAAAACATCTGGGGACCCACAGGTTGAGAACCACTGCTCTAGAGGTCTCAGTAGATGGTGCCATCAGTCTGTGTCTAGCTATGGGAACATAGCTGCTTGCTTCTCTGTCTCTCTTCACCCTCCACCAGCAATAGTATGGCTGTTTAGGGTGGCTATTACAGTGATATGTTGACTCTTGGGGGTGCTTTGGTCATTGCAGAGGGAGGAAGGGAATACCAACCTCTGCAACATGTGAAAAATACATACACAGATGTAAGGTGGACTTAGGCCTGCACATGTCACTAACAGGATGCTGGCTAGAGTATCACAGCTCTAATGGGTCTCTCCAGTCGTCACCACAGAATCCCACCTTCTGCAATCTGTTCGCCATTCTTTGAAGAGGTGCTATTTTCCCTTGGGAAAAGGAGATAGGAAGTGGGCAATAAATTCGTGTTGGTCACTGCACCTTTGAATGTCACAGCTGAATGCTCAGAAAAATTCTCTGAGGATTTCTAGTCTCTGAAAGCAATTCTCAAGGGGTGTGACTGATTTCTGAAGCGAGCACTGTTGTTGCTCATTCATATTCCTGACATCTTAGTTTTTGATATGCAGGGTCCTTCCTGGCATCCCATGGGAGAACGTTCTATCACTTGAGCTCTTTATCCTTCTGAAATACAAGCCAGATGGAGATTTACCACCTCACTGAGAAATAGGCTGTAGTCTTTAATGCATGTTGCATCAAAGAGAAAAGCATGATTATTGTATTTTTCAGCTCGCTGGGAGCAAACTGTGCTCTTAGATTTTGGTAGACACATCTTGGACACATGCAAGAATGGAGATGCCAAATATTCTGAACAACTGTTCTATGGGAAGAAAACAAAGATATATTTCTAGATAAATCTTAGCAAGAAGAAACATAAAATTGAAGAAAAAAACATAGAACATAACAAGCAGAATAGGAGATGGCAATAATCATTGCTTGAAAGAGGCAGTAATTTCTCTGACTCGTTCTGCAGTAAGAGCAAGAGACCCTTTCACCTCCATTTACATTCTAAATTTCTTTCTGAATACTGTTCTCTGCTTCTATGCCCCAAATGTATAATGTGGCCTTTCTTAAGAATATTTTATGAAAGTGACACAGGAGGGAAAAACAAGATGACAAATGATACTAGAATTTAATTGTGGTTGAAATAAATAAAAGAACATTTTTCCTCCAAATTTCACTCAGAGTGAAATTTGAGAGAAACATGGAGGCCCCACCACACAATGAACCCAGTCCACCAATCAAGTATAGCATTTCATCAGGGTCTTGATTCATTTTTGGTATCCATCTGGAATTTCAGTTACAGGAGACCATATTGCAGCGGATATGTGTGCATTCCAGCCATAGATGTGATTAAAGGTAAAGAGGGCAGGGTTATAGGACTTGTTACAATTTTTGTAGGACTTGTTACAATTTTTACTTATCTGGATACATCCTCACCAAACAAAGAGAACTGCTATCTCTCTGCCTCATGGTGTTTCCCTTACATGGTCATGTCTGAGATGCACTGTCTTGTTCCCCCCTCCCCACATATTTTTTGACATCCAAATCTTGCAATGAATTGCTATGCCAATCTGGACCAATATGATCCAGTATTACAAATTAGTCCAAATTGAACCAGTTTGCTTTGGAATTCAGCAGAATCATTTCCACAGCCCTTGTTACTACATTTTTTTAAATCAAAGAACTCTTACAATGAACTATAATTGCAACTTAAACAAACTATAGTTCTTAGCTACATGACCCTAGTATTAAACAGTTTATTTTCCTGCCCCTGTTTAGTGGTTTATATTCGTAAAAAGCCATCTTGTGCACCTTGAAGATTTGATTTTATGCATGCATTTCTTTAGAAAGTCTGTGCTGTGTGAGAAACCATTTCAAATCAATCATAGGATGAATCGGAGAACATCCAGGAGTTTTGTTTTCATAGGTTCTGGGGAGATCTGCAAACAAATGATGGGAGTTCTTTTGGCAAGAGAGATGCTACCAGTCCACTCATTTTAGACTTTACTCACAAAGTCATGCTAAATTAACAGCTCTTGCTCTATAGGACATACTTGGCAGCCTCTACAGGCAGACGCCTTGAGGGTTGCATGGCTGTCGGGCTCATTAGCTTCTTGCGTGTTTTAAGAAGCACACACAGACAGAAGGTCTGTTTGAAAGTCTGTCTCCATAAGCAGGCTCATTGTCCTTTCCCTTCTGCATATTTTCAGGGTATAATCAATGGCATCAGATAATGCTGCATTCTTCTCAGCAAAAGCCTTAACATTCACTGAGTTTTTCTTTTAAACACTTGCAATGAACTACTCAATCTCTTTTTGGTTAGCAAGGAACACCTTACCAATAATCAATGCAAAGGGTATTTTTAATTTCTCTTCTGGGTGGCCCATTGCTCAAAAACCCCTGAGACAATTCATTGCACTTTGTCTTTTGTGTCTGGTTGGTCTCCTTTTGTGTATTATTGGAAAACATAGGGGACTGGGTGGGCATCACACGGATGTGGTGCCAACAAATCCAAACAAAGTGGTGTGGTTATGGCATTTGCTCTGCACAGCTCTTTTTCTTCCTCACACTCTCTCTTTTTAAGGTGTGGCATTTAGCCAGACCACCCTGCTAAGTGATGAACCAGCTTTTGAGTGACTCCAGACCTCCAACCTCCCAAAGGATGGCTCTAAACCCATGGGCCTGCAATCCAGGCTTCAGGAGTTTGTATTCCTTCAAGCTCCTAGAAAGCCATTGTGATAGAAACTGCAGGTATCTTTTTAAAAAACCAATGGTGCAATCTAACAGTCTAGTGTGTGAATATTTTAGATTTGCACCTCTGAGATTCTCTGTCATAAACAGTGGCTTGAGTTCTGAAACGAATGATATGAGAATGGCTGCTAGATGACAATGGCAACTTGATGACGAAACTACCTTAGAAATCTGTGTATAGTTTTGGCCACCAGTAACATGGTAGAGTAGGGTGCTGTGACTGCCATTCTTCTGACAAGACACTGCTGAAATCACAGCTGGTGACTGACTACCCTGGTACCTGGAACTGGCATGAGAGGTGGGTGCCAGGATAACAGTTTGCTGCCAGGCAACATGGTAGGCCCACAGATGTGGCTGCCAGGAGATGGCTGGTTGATGTAAAAGCTGCCTGGTTGGAAGGTGGAGAGCCAGTGGCAATGATGTACTTCCAGGAGAAAGCAAGCAAGAACATGGCAGAAGGTAGCAGCATATTGACATCTGCCACTGCTTGGCCAGCTAGCTGGGGATGTTAACTGAAGGAGCAATGCTTGGGACCAATGCTGAGAAATGTCTCCTCCCTTACCAAGCATGTTTAGCAAACACGGGGATGGATGGCTATTTCCTTGGTCATCATGAACTGATTCTTCTCCTACCATGGCCTGAATCTATAGCCATGTTTGTACTATACTGTTATAGTGCTATTATTCCACTTTCAACATCCTGTGGAATTCTGGGGTTTGTCATTTAACTGAGACCAAAGAGCTCTCTGGCTGAGAATTCTAAATGTCTCTCCCTAAACTGGAAACCCCAGGATTCCACAGGATGTTGAAAGTGAACTAATAGCACTATAACAGTGTAGTGTGGAAATGGCCTATCTGTAATTGCTTTTCTGTGAGACCCAATTCTGCAGGGACTTAACACAAGCATGGATAGATTCCTGCAACTACTCACACTGCTCTGGGCATGGTCCTGAAGCTGCAGAGTCTCAAGCCTGACAGCAGTTGCCCTTGCTGGGGACCAGATCTGACAATGCCTTACTGTCCTTCTGATCTCATATGTTGATGACCTGAGGCTAAACCAGATCCCCATCAGTGGTCCTCCAATATTTAGCATGCAGTGCATTTGTTTTTAGGTCAGACTGGTAGGAGCCACAAGTATATTGTCCTGGCAAATTCTCCAGGATGGAAGGAAAAAGTCTGGAAGGAGCACTTTGCAAATGATGAAGAGGACAAAAACATTTGACTTGCTGGAGCACATGTGGTGCAGATTGCCACCCACAGCATCACAGCTCTGAAAATGAAACTGTGGAATTTTCTTCCATAAGATGTAACAATGACCATAAATGTGGCCAGCTTTGGCAGGTGAGAAGATATGTTCATACGTTATAAGGGTATCAGTTGCAGCTATTCATGATGACTATAGATTGCCTCCAGAATTAGACTCACCATGCTTTTGAATGCCAGTTGCTGGGGAACCTGAGATGGAGGATATAGTTGTGCTCATGTCCTTTTTATGAGCTTCTCATAAGCTGTCTAACAAGTGTTGGAACAGAATCCTGGATTAGAGTTTTTTTCCCCGACATGGGATGTCTCTTTTTGTCCCCGTTTCTGCAGCATGATTTACCTTGAAATGAATAAAGACATTGCTCTTGATTACAGTGCATAAAGAAGTAATTCTGATGTCTTTTCTGTAATGAAAGGTAACATATCCAATAATGTTCTGTGAAGTTTTCTGAGATGAAGAGAATCCAGGACAGCAGCGACTATTGGATCTATCTGCATGGAGGACCATGCTAAATGTTCTTGTGTTAATTCTTTCTTTACAAATATAGACGTTGAGATATGAAGGCAAGGGAAAGATTAGAGTACCCAGAGAAACAATACATGTCTGTATAGCAGCATCAGTGCCCCCCACCCAAAACATGGAGTTGGAACCAGTGTCAGCTGGTGGTTTCCATGTTAGTAGGATTCCAAATTTCATCTGGATTTTAGTGCAAACACTAAAGCAGCTATTTTGTGGGTAAGGTTCACCAAACTTAGACAGCTCCCTTGAAATCTGGACTAAAACACAAAGTGTATTCACTCCTCCACAAGATGGCAGCCATCAGCTGCCACCGCTTGGAGGTCCCAAAGACTTCTCTCTGCTGCAAGATCTTTGGTTTGAGGGCAGTTCTCAAGCTATCTCTTTCCAGCTTTCACCAGAGTATGTAGGTTCTGTACTTTTTTATAGTCATTTTTTAAAATGTGTGTTAGCCATAAGCATTTGTAGTTAATATATCATAGAGGAGCAACAGAAATAATACTGCAAAACTAAAAATCAGGAGGAAAAATCAACTACAAGATATATTGTATTTAAATCATAACTAAGTAAAATGCATATATAACCATTTTGGGGGGAGGTGGGGGAGACTACATTTGGGAGCACATACTAGAGTTCACTTTGACATCAGTTGTCACCTTCTAGATTTTGCAGAGATTGTTCTTACCTGTGTATCTCAGGCCATTTCCACACTACATTGTTATAGCTCTATTATTCCACTTTCAACATCCTATGGAATCCTGGGATTTGCAGTTTAGGGAGGGGCATTTAGAATTCTCATTCAAAGGGCTCTTTGGCTTTAGTAAACTGCAAACCCAGAATTCCACAGGATGTTGAAAGTGGAATAATAGCACTATAACAGTGCAGTGCGGAAATGGCCTCAATCCACAAGAAGAAGGGATATCTTCAAGTCAGATGAATGATCTGGACTGGAAACCACTAATGAAGTGATGAACTCTTTTTACAATTCTGTGTGGAAGGAGCAGAACGACAGTACATGATGGAGTGCTTCAATATCATTACCAAATGGGCCTATACAATTCTGCAATCAAACTCTTCTTTAAAAAACCCTCAAATAATGCTGAAGAATACACACTCAGTCATGCACTTGAAAAAAGAAAATGACTATACCAAAGCATTATTATATCTTTCAAATAGCAAGCCAATGTGTTTGTAGGGGGAGGGCTAGAGGGAAAACAAGCATATCTAGGTAGCATGCCTTTGGCTGACAACAATTAGCAGGGTATTAGTCCTTCAAGACCTTGAAGTGCAACACCCTTAATCTCATCCCCTGCAAGAAAATCATTTTTGCCCCCAAGTGCTCCTTCCATGGGGACATTTTTCCCCTGTTTTCAGGCCTGGCCCATTCTACATCCAAAAGAGGTCTTTTTAACAACGGGAAGTCACTTTGTTCACTTCCTGTTTCAACAAAGACATCTGTTTTTTGACCTCTAAAGTGGTCTTTGGGACTGTTGGAAGCAAAGAAGTATCAATGCTTATATAGAGTGATTAGTGAAAGGGAGCTCTAGAAAGTATGCCTGCCCCGTTGTTTCGCCTCTCTGTTTCTTTCTTTGATCTACTCAAACCTTTTTGCTTCCTGCCTGCCTGCCTGCCTGCCGGCCTGCAGAGATCACTTCCCCTTTCTTCCAAAAGTTCAGTAGTCCCATATCTCCTTTTGTATGGAAGGAAGCATCCGTGAGGCTTCTGCCACAGGATGCCTTACACTCACTCCTGGGAGTCAGCTTTTAGGGGCTCTTCTACTGAAATGTAGGTAATTGTTTTGTCTATTTCTTTTCCTATCCAAGATGGATTTCCTGAAACAATAAATGTAAGTTTTTCCTTTATTTACCTTACAAGAGCATCTTGAGTGTTTTTCTCCTGTTTACTATTACGTATTGCACTGGCTGTGCTGCACTCTGCTTGATATAGATACCAAATATTCCTACAGGTGCGACAATAATAGCCCGGGGGTGATGAATGTGGTCTATAGGCCACACTTTGCCCACCTCTTATTTAGGCTGTATTCTACTGGTTCAGCTACTTCTCCAAAGATCAATAGATGGTCTTTGCCGAATGGAAAGAAAGCAATCAAGTAATATAAAAGAAGGTCATTGCCTCACTTGACATGAGACAATACTGTTTATATTACAACAAATGAGTGAAGTCAATGCCTGCCAGACCAGCTGATTATTCACTATGTATTTGCTGTATTTTTTTTAAAATGACAGTAAATATTTTGCACAGAACTATAAATAATTGAGAAGGAGACACATCTCTTTCCTTCACATCAAAAGACAGCTCTTTAGCTAAGAGAAACCTTTTCTTAAACGAACTCTTGAAGCTTCCTGTTGGCAGGCAAAAAGCACAGTGCTAATGAAAAAGAAAACCATGCAAATATTTTGAAATCTGCAATACATGGATGTCATCATCCGTGCATTCCAAAGGATGGTGTTCATGAAATGTCCATAAATAATACAAGTCTGCAGCATCAGGCATGCAGCATTGCTTAATGAGTGAAGAAAATAGTGACCTGCCCAGACTGCCCAGAGATTATATGCTTGAATAAAAAGCCTGGAAGTTTTATTTCGAACATGCTAACGCATATAATGGGTTCCTTGCTCAGTGAGATCTCTGGAGGATGCAGCCAACAGGAGTGAGATGAGAGACTAGATCCTTTGTTTATTTCCATCACTAGCACTGTCATTTACTTCCCCTGTGCCATCTTTCAAAATGCACTCTACTTACCTGAGGCAGCTGCCTAATAAAGTAAAAAAAAAAAGAATTCAAGGATTTCAGACGTGGTACCTTCAGAGGCGAGTACGCTCTTATCTGTTTAGTAATGAACACTAAAGCATTTTCTGATTGTAGTCATGAATTTTTGAATACCACTACTCAAGAAAGTGTTACTCAAAATAGCACTTCTGGGAAACTATTCTACCCACAGATACCTTCTGTTAACAGTCATTTATTAAAAATTGCCTGGAACACGGAAGCTACTAGCAGTGATGGGAAGGACAGGAGGAGTATTACTTTCTAGCTGTAATCAAGGGTTGTAGGTATAGTGGAAGAGGGCAAAATAAGAATTTTTACCATCCAAATGAATTTGGAGAGCAATATCCTCATCCTTCCATGGCTTCGCCCCTGTTGATATTGTCATATTTCTCTCACATACTCACAGTTACTACCTGAGTATTTATAAATGTAGACCAGGGGTCAGCAACTGTAGCACAGCAGGAAGCTACATTAGTCCCCCAGATGATGTTGGAGAGCTGCGCCCCTGCCATATTTAGCCCTGCAGAAAAACCAATTCCTCCCCCATGCCTTCTAGGGGACAAAGGGAATTTTCACTATGTTTTTTGGACTTCATGGAGCATTTTAGGCTAAGGAAGTCCTTTTTCTACAACAGAAAGTGAGCAGAAGTCACTTCCTGTTTCAAAAATGGCCTCTCTTGGGCCTAAAACATGGTGGAAATCCTTGACACATCCCATAGAGTGGATTTTGGGGTATAATTGAAAAATTATACAAAATTTTTGTTTGACCTCTGGGGGCTCAGAAGACCTCCAAAAGTGGTAGGAATGCTTTCCACACCCCAGAGGTTTTTGGGGGGAATTTTGGAGCTATTTTTTTACTCCCTGGATAGCATAAAAAATTCCCTGGGGGCTGCATGAAGCATGTGGGTCACACTTTGCCCACTTCTAATGTAGTATCATGCCTTGCTTTCAGAACATGGACTCTGATTCCAAGTCTGAAATAGGGTGCATGTGATTGTTTCTAATTGACTCTTTTGGATGCTGCCTTGTGTCCCACTCTGGGAGAAAAGCAACTTACAAATGCAATACAATAAATAAATCAGTTCCTCACCATGCTACAAATTGCAGGATGCCATAGGCAGGAACCATGACAGTTAACAAAAATCTTTCTAGGTCAGGAGGGGGCAATATTGATGAATCTAAGGGCCAATTTGGTGTCATGGCAGCAACTAGGCATGGAAATTCTTTATTCAGGCAAGGTTTTAGCAACTGACTGCTTGTTGGGAAAAGAATTTTTAAAAGGTGGATGAAACACTTGAAAAAATTGGGCTGCTTTTAATTGCTTTTAATCCAGTTGTACCTTAGTATTATAATCTGGTTTTTTGTGGTCTAATATTATGCTGATTTATTCTTTTATCTGTATCTGTTTTAGTTGATCTTGGTGGGACCTGCCCTGAATCCCAGCCTTGGGAAAAATGAAGGATATAAATAAAGTAAACAAAGAAATATATACCAGCTTCTGATAAAAAAAAATAATCAGAAAATCAAGGTGTGTGGAGGTTGCGCACTTTTAGAATGAAACCACATTTCCTGAAGGGATCCAAGAGTGCAATTCAACTCTAAAACAATGAAAAAAGGGAAACTTTTTCTACCATCACACTGCCAAAATTCTGGAAGACTGTGTGCTGCTACCCCATTGTACATATTATACAGATTAAAGCACAGTAAAATGTGACCACATCCATAAACAATAAAAAAGCAAATATGTGTTAAAAATGTTTGAACACACACATTTTAGCAGCATTCCACACAATATGCCATGGATCAACAAAAGCTAAAACAGCCAGCAGGAACAGGCATAATAACCAAACCACACAAGGCCTGAAGATCTTCAAAAGCCCTGGAGGACCAGAAAGGTCTTGAAGTGGTGCCAAAAAGACAGTCATATAAAGATGAAGTGGTCCTCTCTAGGGAAAGTGAGAAACCACTGAGAACCACCCTCATGGCTGATTTCCAAATGTCTGATTGAGACAGCAGACATAGAGAACAGCTTCTGAAGATGATCTACAGGCCTGGAGATGTACCTATGAAAGGAAGTGTTCTGGCACCTACCAAGCTGTGCAGTGTTTTTATGGTTGCCAATGTTTTAAAAGGTTGGTTTTGACAGAGATCTTTTCAATAAAACAAAGAAATATATCTGAGAGGTGCCATCTTCTAGGAGAAATGTTAGCAGCTATACACCCCATACTTTGATGTGATTTAATTGATACATATCAAAATTGGTATAAAATATAAGAAGTACCCTGCTATGACTGTATAGCCAGAGTGGCCAACAAGAAAGGTGGCTGAGCATGTGTGCTATGAAATTAGGTCAGAAAAACACCTCCTAGGTGTGGCGAGGTCATAGTCAGGAAATCACTAGGAAACTCCAAGGATAATAGGCTGCTGCTAGCCTTAACCACTCCTGATTTCTTAAGCAATAGTGGCTAGGAATTCCCACCAGACTACTGGTGGTCTGAAGTCCTCTTCCCTTCACCCTGCAATCTATTCCATTATCCTCAATTTGTCCACAAACACTGAGCTATTTAACAACCATTCACCTCTTTCGTCACCTAGTGCTAAAACCATTAGCTCATTCCAGATCTCATTGTCCACTCTGAGAGCTCTAATGTTCACTTGGTCAGATAGCCATTTATACCCATGCCTTACAGGTAGAAATTGGGTATAAAAACACCCAGTTTTGAGCTGCTAGCTTGCAGTACATTGGTTGGTGAACATCAGTCTGTCACTCTGATTCCCAATTGTACTGTCCTTTCATGCAAGTCTAAGCTTCTTTGCTTCTTTGCTACTTGTCTGGATTGGTAAATATCTCCCACTCTCCAAAGCCTCTCTATCAAACTTTCCTCCCTTTTCCTTCTGTTAGCCTTATGTGAGTGTGTGACTGTTCAGATCTTGTGTGTGTGTGTGTGACTGAATTTCTCTCAATAAAACACATTTTAGTTTACTTTTGAATCTCTGGCTGGTTCTTCCAGGTAGAAGACCTCCTAAACATTGGTGTCAACAATTTCATTAGGTTGCCTCCTTCTTGCAGGCCTCCTAATTGAAATAATAATTACCTACCTTTATGTGGAGGAACTGGAATCGTGGGTGGACCCCTAAGTCACTCACATTTGGGCATAACAGAAGGAGTCAATCAATATTGTTTGGGACTGATAGGATGGGAGAAATCCATGGGTGGAATACTGTTGGTGGCTTTTGTGCATGAAAGTTTCTTTAAACAGCGATTGGACATTTTTCTCCAGTGTGTAATGTCCATGTTCTGTACCCAGTTGAAGAGGTGGAGTTGCAAATGCCATGTCGTGGCCCATACAGTTGCACATGCTTGGCTCCTGCTCCTGCTCCTGTAATTGGTGGTAGTGCTTCTTTGGTTATGCATCTGATTATGCACTGGATGGCAGGAAGGCCCTTCCTGTGTATCCCGTCTTTGGGGGAAATGCTGTGTGGGAGGACATGGAGGAGGGTCTTCTGTGTTGCTGCACCCCAGTTTCAGACTGCCATTCCCTTGGAAGTCCAATTGTTTCCAATATTGGTTTCTTTCTTGCACCAAGTCAAGACATGACCTTTTATTAAATCCTTTGGGGCTTCATTTTTATATATAATCTTGTATATTTTGATTACAGGTATTTGCCAGTTCCTTTATACAGTCCTCCCTCCACATTTGCGGATCTGATCTTTCCAAATTTGATTATTTGCGAGGTGTGGGTGTACCTTCCCCCTGCCATTCTTGTCTTCCCATTCCCTTGCATTTTGCCTGGCATGGAGAAGAAAGGCAAATGTACTTGGGCAAAAGGCAAGGGAATGGGCGGGGGAAGGCATGCTTCCCCACCCTTGCTTCCCCCTTCTGCTGCACCATGGGTTACCCTCCTATTCCCTCGCCTTTTGCCCAGTGCTGAGATCACACTCCAAGGCAAAAGGCAAAGGAATGAGGGAGAGGCATGCATGCGTCTTCCTTCTCTCTTCCAGTGCTCCCCTCCTATTCCCTTGCCTTTTGCTTGGCACTGAGATTGCGTGCCAAGGCAAAAGGCAAGGGAATGTGGAAGGGGAACCCTACAAGGGAATGAGATAGAGGGCACTGGAGGGGGGGAGTTATTCATGATTTTTTTCACTTTTGCAAGGGTTCTGTGCCCCAAATCCTCATGCAAGTGGGGTGGAGGGATTGTATTGTATTCAATTTTTTTTGTATTTTATCCTGATAATGTGTTTTATAGTTGTATGGTATAATTTTATTATTACTTTTTTTCCTCTCTCTTTCTCTGTATACACATATATTTTAGATTATATGCCTTTGGCAGGACCCATTGTTTATGGCTGTTTTACTTATAAAGTGCCATGTACTTGGATGGCACGATATCAACAAACAACAACAATTCATTTACTTTAAATGCACATATACAGGATTTTAATTACTGTAGCTTTTAGAGTTGTTTTAACGTGTTGCCATGTTTAATTTTTTTAACCTGTTTAGGCTATTGATTATGTTAATGTGCATTTTTTATTGAAATATATATTATTTATAGTTTTATCATTATGCCACCCTAAAATCCCATAATAAAGGATGATTTATAATTATTTTAATAAATAAAAATAAATAATTGTTGCCATTCAACACAAGTTTTCTTTCTTTTTTTTAAGCACAATCACCATATAATTCTGCATTGGGGTTGTCAGGTGAAGCAGTGTATGCATGTGGGGTGCTCTTGCCACTTTAATGGCTGTTACTTTAATGACAAGCAACACTTGCTGAAATTCCCTTTTCTATACAATGATTAAAGGGACAAGAACCCTGTTCCTTATTTCCCATGGGAGCCCTACTCTGCATTCAAAGATTTACACTTGTTTTTGTTGTTGTTTCCATGTTACAATCTTAAGGTGAAACTGTCATGAGATTTTCTTGTCAAGATTTGTTCAGAGGGAGTTTGCCTTTGCCCTCCTCTGAAGCTGAGAGAGTGTGACTTGCCCAAGGTCACTCAATGAGTTTTCATGGCCAAACGAGGATTCAAATTCTAGTCTCCAAAGTCATAATCCAGCACTCTAACTACTACACATTGCTGGCTGTATGAATTAACACTACACAGCCACAGTATAAGATTTTGGCTAATGTGTTTCATTGGGTTACATTTGGCCCTGTATTTAACTATTCCTGCAACGCATAAATAAACCCAAAGACATGCTTTCCTAGTTTTTTTTTCCCCATCTGTGTAAATGTGTACCTACCTTGACCTCAGCCATTTCCACACTACACTGTTGCAGTGCTATTATTCCATTTTCAACATCCTATGGAATCCTGGGGTTTGCAGTTTAGGGAGGGGCATTTTGAAATCTCAGCCAGAGAGCTCTTTGGACTCAGTAAACTACAAACCCCAGGATTCCACAGGATGCTGAAAGTGGAATAATAGCACTGTAACAGTCTAGTGTGGAAAAGGGCTTCCTTTCTGATCCATTATAGAGCTATCCCAAAAGGCCCTTTCTTCACAGTAGAAAACAATAGTGTCCCAACATGGTTGGTTTGTTGGTGGTGGTGGGTCCTTTTTTTTTTTTTTTGGTTCCTTTCTAGACAGATTTAATGATGTATAGCATTTTTTGTTATGAAGAAAATAGATTCCTGGTTATTCTGCAACCCCATTATCAATGTTCATAACTAAGAAAATATGTAATTTCAGCCTGAATGATTTTCATAATAAGTTAAAAAATGTTATCAATGAAGAAACATTTCTCCCCACAGCACAGCTAAGCAAAATTATATTCAGTATATTCTATAGGGGTGAGTTATCATTTTGGCTGGATTTCATGCATAAGAAGGAACAGTGATAAGAGTAACATGAGGAGTAAAGTCACAAAGGGATTTTTTTTGTTTTTTTTAGTAAAGGGCATCTTCACCTCTTTTCTATTTACTTGACTGAAAAATGAGATCTGTTGGGGGACTCTCCTCTATCTCCCATTAGTGAAGTCAATATACTGTGTGGGGGTATGGAAGAGGGCCTTCTCAGTAAAGATGTCATTCTTCACTTTCTTCTTGAAAACATGTTTAGGGGTAGCTATGCAGCAAAATACAATGAAATCCAAAATCCACAAAACAGCTATTCCTATATTGGCCAACCCAAATGCACAAAATACTTCATGCAAGTTTTCAAAGACTCATCGGCTTCCTCAATAAGGCAGAAGACGTTTTAAAAAATTCTACAGGAGAAGAAAAGTGATGTTGTGGTAGAGTCACAGGCCTACCTCTTGCATCAGACATTGTTTCTGATCCCCATGTGGAGACCAGGGACATAGGGCAATAAATGACAGCTAACAACATTTTGATTCTATCAGCAACAGAAGTGTTATTTTTCTTTCCATTCATACATCTCAGTTGTTGCAACCCAATGTTTAAGACCCTCCCCTTGGAGGCCCTATTGGTGCCAACGGTGGTTTCATTTAGCCAGCAAGTAAAACATGGCTAGTTATTAAGTTTTTTTCAGGCCTTGCACATTTACTTCAAATGTTAGGCACATTATTTTAAAATTGTTTTTGACTTTTAAATTGGTTTTGACTTGTTAATGTGTTTTAGTGTGTTTAAACTCTGATTTTACCTGTTTGACATCCTGAGATCTTTTGATGTTGGATGGGATGGAAATATTCAAATAAATAAATAAATAAGGTTGTCAAATCAGCATCACACAATGCCGAGATTTGAAGCCTAAAATCTGAGATTAGACGGCTGGCCTTTGTTGATGCCACAAGAGTAGAAATTTGTGATGTCACAGGGGACAATTGTTTTGGGACTAGCAAATTGTTGAAATGGGCATATGAGGGACCCAGGTGAATGGGCCCAGAACCTGGCTGACTAGGTAGTATGGCAACCAAGAACCAAGGTGGAGAGAGGGGAACATTCATTGTTTGATAACCATGGAAGTGGAAATAACTTCCCAGAAGCTAGAGTGGTTGCCAGAAATCCTAATGGGCCTCACATCCCACACAGATTTACTTACAACAAACATGAGATATGGGGAGCATTTTGCTTGGCCCTGTGCTGCTGCTGAGGCTTCAGCCCAGAGGACATTTTTTCCCCAGAACTTTTAATGCTACCACCAGGGATTCTGCAAGAAAGGTCTCACAAGTCATGATGCTGTACCCCTCACTCTGTTCCTTGCTCCAAAGGACATGATGACTCTGAGTGCATGTACCATCAGCTCTTTCTCTAGTCCTCTTTCCTCATTTGTGTGTTTTGCTGTACCAAGAAGTGTACAAATGCAATGAACATACAAACATCTTTATGCTGAGCCAAAAAGTCCTGGTACCAGTTGGGAATGGGTAGGGATGGATGCCCAGGTTTTAAAACAGGAATGGTCAACTGTATGGAAGCTGGAAGCAGTTTCCCCATACCCATAATGGATTACACCCTTCATTGAAAAGTCAAATACCTCTGTTTCACTCTGCAGTTCCTCTCAAAAGGGTGACAGGAAGTGGTATCACAACACTTCCTGTCACCATTTTGAAAGGGACTGCAGAAGAAAGCAGAGATATTTGGGGGTAGTATGAGATCCTAGGGTATTTGTGCAAATGGTGTTGGACTATTTTTGCAGATTTTCATGCATTTTGAGGGCTTTCTGCATCGTTCATGGTAAAAATTGCCTGAGAAGTGCACTAAAAAGAGATTTGTGGTTGGGGGTCCCAGTGGGTGGGCCTCGGAAACCACAAAAGTATAGTCCAGTGGCCATATACAACCTACGATTTGCACTACTCCAATCTCTGCTTTAAAGTCCCCTCAGAGACAAAAAGTACATTTTCTCCTCCTCAGTGTTGGTTGTGCTGAGATTGATTTCCCTGCCTGGAGAGTTGGGGAAAGCACAGCAATTCCCTGAGACTTCTCCCAGCTTCCTCAAAATAATTTCTTCACCTACGCTGTCCCAATCTAATTGTAAAACCAAATAATATTTCACAGCAGGAAAGACATATTTGTTTCACCAAAAAACCATAGATTTCATAGTGCAGCTACTTCATTAAAAGCTCATTGAGAAACCTCTGCTAGAAAAGAACGTAGTAGCTAGACTGCTTGTAGGAGCTGTGGTGTCTGGGACATATTACACCAATTCTGTACTGGTTACTGTTTGCTGTCTCTTTGTTTAAGTGCTCTGTCAAAGACAGTTCTTCAGTTTCTAGAGAATTTTCTTGCTTCATGTTCTTCCCTTCCATTTTTCTGTCTCATTCTCAGAGTGCTTTTGAGTTTATTTAGGTGGTGATTTTAGGTTTACTCTAGTCATTGAGAGGATTGAACGCACTATATGGTGTTGTGGCCTTGGCTTCCATGTCAGTGGAGTGGTGGATCAGCTGTGGGATATAGTCTGAACTTTAAAGGAGCTATCCAAGGTACCAGACTTTATGCTTCAAACAGCTTCAGCAACCTGGGACTGAAAGCCATCGGAGATTCATCACCTTAGTGATACAAGAGCCATAGGTGTCAATGGCCATTTCTGCCTTATTCTGTTATAGTGCTATGATTCCACTTTCAACATCCTGTGGAATTTTGGGGTTTGTAGTTTACTGAGGCCAAAGAGCTCTCTGGCTAAGAATTCTAAATGCCCCTCCCTAAACTGCAAACCCCAGAATTCCACAGGATGTTGAAAGTGGAATAATAGCACTATCACAGTAAAGCGTGGATATGGCCAATGAATACACATCTCCACTACAGCTTAGCCTTTCTAGATGCTCATTCCTGATTTGGGAAAGCTTTATTGAAAGAGTGATCCATCACAATCCCATGCTTACTTTGAAATGTGTCCCAACCAACATAACCAGCCTGCAATTTAGGAAAGAATGGAGGAAGAATAACAAATAAAGAAAAATCTCTGGATCCAAGCCACCCAGGATATCCAGAGTGATACAAACTGGCAGATTCAGAAGTGGTGGATTGGCTGCCATTTCATGGAGAAATTTTCTCAGTGAATGAGAAGTTTTCTCACACTCACTATGTCAACAGCTGTGAGATTTTTCATATTGGATTTTTGGTAAAAAACAAACACTACAAACACTAAAGTGTCCCCCCCCCAGAATATATGTTCTTGTGCAAAAGCAAGATTTTTTTTTGGTGCAAAACTGATGTGTGTGTTGTTTTTTGCTCAAGAAATGTGCCCAAAACTGAAAAAAAATAACTGAAAAATATACTGAATACACTGAATACACAGACTGTATTCTCACCTAGTGGGAAAAAAATTGATATATTTTTTATTCTTATGTGTAAGAACAAACTGTGAAAATAAGAAGAAGGCTTTAAGACTATCTGATTTTTATTTTAGCTTGAGCTTTCATGGATATAAATCCACTTCTTCAGATGTAGTACAGTGTGATCAAATTGTGCATCCCTGAGCCCATTGCTATTCAACCTTTTTATCAATTACTTGGATGAATAGAGGGAATTCTTATCAAATTTTCAGGACAAGATCAGAATTCAAAATAATCTTAACAGATTAGAGAGCTGGACTAATATTAGCAAAACTGACAAGCTAATGTGTCCAGAGGAGGGCGCCCGAAATGGTAGAAAGCCTGAAAAGCATGCCCTATGACAGTGGTTCTCAACCTGTGGGTCCCCAGATGTTTGTGGACTTCAGCTCCCAGAAGCCCTGAGCATTGACCATAGTGGCTGGGGCTTCTGGGAGCTGAAGTCCACAAATATCTGGGGACCCACAGGTTGAGAACCACTGCCCTATGAGGAACAGCTTAGGGAACTGGGTATGTTTAACCTGGAGAAGAGAAGGTTAAGAGGGGACAAAAAGGCAATGTTCAAATATTTGAATAGATAGAATCATAGAATCATAGAGTTGGAAGAGACCAGAGGGGCCATCCAGTTCAACCCCTTGCCATGAAGGAACACACATCAAGCATCTGTGTAAAAACCTCCAAAGAAGGAGACTCCACTACACTCTGAGGCAGCACATTACACTGCTGGACAGCTCTGACTATCAGGACTTTCATATTAACATTAACAGAAGGAGAAACCTGATCACATGATGAGACAGGTACAGTGTTTAATTATATCAGAAAACCAATTCCTGTAATAAGCCTTATTTTAGAAGAATTAATATTTTGAGGAAGAGTTCAGTACCTGTATTTATAGTACAGGTTTTTATAATAAATGGCTGCTAAGGCAGAAAAGGAGCCTCATGAAGAAATGTGCCATATGTCATAATAACTAATGTGCTAATATAATAGGGAATGCTGTCCACCTACTCTAAATGTATGCAAAAATCTGGTACCTGGAATTGCATATGGATTTCACAATGGTTTATCACCTTTCAATTTTAGAACAGTACCTATGGTTTTAGAACTGGCAATTACAGACATGTATGTAAATGTTTTGCTAATAGCTGTATTCCAAAGCTCCTTGGGGATGTGATTTATTTATTTATTTATTTAGTTTATACCCTGCCTTTCCTTCAGCAGGGGAATCAAAGCGGTTTCCAAAAATTTAAAACATAGGCCATTTCCACACGGGCATATTGCCCACGCTAGAGCGACCTCTCCAGGAGGTCTTCTTCACCGGGGTCTGTGCTAGAGCAGTTAAAAAAAGTGAGGTTCTAGACCTCAAACCACTCTAGCGCAGCCCTGGGGGTGGCGCTGTGAGTTTTATAAAAACCACCTTCAAAAGTGGTTTTTATAAAACTTACCCGCGCTGCCCTGTAGCAGCCCCCGGTGAAGAACTGCAGAGACGCGGTAGCGCGTCCCTGCAGATCTGCCCAGGGGCGGGCTTCCGGCTGGCGCGCTGTCCTAATTGGCGGAGCGCTGCTGGAAGCTGCTGGCCACCATTTTTGGGTGCTGCCAGGCGCCGCCGAGCGCCGCCAAGCGCTGCCGAAATTCGGTGGCGTTTGGAACAGCGGATCCGCGCTCTTTGGAGGGACGGAGCAACCCGCTCGTGGGTAAGGTCCGCCCCTGCGTGCGCGGCCCTGTTTCGGGGCCCCCCCCATGAGGAAAGGGCCATAGCCCAGCTGGAATCATATTTACAAAAGAAAAACAAAATTAAATAGTGAATTCTGTTTAAAAAGCACATCGTGAGACAAGTTGAAAATACATTTCTTGTCTGAACCCAACTCAATAACTGGTCTTCATGGTTACATCCAGAAAGCACTTATTAAAGATTAAGTTCAGAACACAGACAATGTCCTTTTCAGAACTGAAGATGAACAGTCAGGCCCTTTCCACATGTGGGAAAGGGACCACGCAAAAACGGGACTCAACAGACTTCTTCAGCATCCGGGCGAGTCTGTTGGGATGAGGAGCAGTGCGAGCTCATCACTCCGCACTGCTCTGGTATCCAAAATGGCAGCTTCTGGTTGGTGGAGGCTCTCCGCCAACCCGAGAAGCTCGGCAGCCTGAAGCCCCCCCCAGCAGATCTGCAGGCACTCACTAGTGCGTGTCTGCAAATCTGCACTGGAGCGCGGCAATGGAGCGACACGGAGTCATGCCCTCTGTGCTTTTTAAAAACCTCTAAAAAGAGGTTTTTAAAAAACACGCCGTGCGACCAGTTCCGGTCGCTACGGAGCGGACTGAGGTGCAGAACTGCAAAAAGTAGTCTGCCCCAGTCCACTCTATGATGCAGAAGACCTCCACCGGAGGTCGCTCTGCACCGTTTTAATAGCCTGGTGCGGAAAGGGCCACAGTTTCACTTTCTTGAACGCCTCTCACCTGTTCCAGCTTTTTCCTGGTCAGATACCATTCTCACATTCTAACTTGTACCAGTCTCTTGAATGACCTTGGTTCCCATATTCCAGCCAGCTTCTCTCTCATCCCGCAAACATCAAAGAAAATGCAGCTGTGAAGGAAGTACAGCAAAATGGCTACAGTCAGGCTAAGCTAGGCATGGCAGAAATGGCAGTACTCTCTGATAAATAGAACCATAGCACCCCACATTCAAAACACCCCTTTGCCTCATAATTTAACACCAAAGGTCTACCTATATAAAAAGATCTTTGCCTGCTGGTGAAAATAGAGCAGAGAGGGGCTGACTAAGCTTCCCATGGAAGAGAGTTCTACAGCTTGGAAAGGCTGTCTCCTGTATCACCAAACATGCCTTGATGGTGATGCGACGAAGAGAAAGCCCTTCCTGAGGATCTTAATATTCAAGCAGGCTGATATTGGGAGAAATGGACCCAAGCCATAGGAGCTTCAATGGTCATAACCAGCACTTTGGATTCTGCTGGAAATGGACAGGCAGCCGTGAAGATGTTTCAACAGGAGGTTTATATGTTCCCTGTCACCAACCCCAGTCAGCATCCTGGCAGTAGCATTTTGAACCCAATGAATTTTCCAGTCTCCAAATGCAGCCCCACATACAGAGTGTGCTTCTTGTTATTGTGTGCCTTGAAGTAATTTCTGACTTATGGCAACCTTCAAGTGAACCTATCATGGGATTTTCTGAAGCTGAGAGTATATGAAAAGCCCAAGGTTACCCAGTGGGTTTCCATAGCTGAGCAGGGAACTGAACCCTGATCTCCAGGGTCATAGTTGAACACTCAGACCATGCTCGCTCTCCGTGTGCTGCAGTCATCCAAACAGGATGTAATGGAAGCATGTATCACTGTAACCAGATCAGACAGCTCCATTTGTTCATACATTCCCATGGATGAAGAACCTGAAAATTTTTTGGCCACTAGTAGATGTGGCAAACTGGTACATCTCTACTTCCACCCCAGTTAGTAAGGAGTAGACCCTTCCTGAGATCCTACATCAAGAAGATAGAAGACATTTACAGAGTGACACAGCACCTATGCAACTCTTCTTCATAGTGACTTGTAACATTGCATAATTGAATGTACCATCAAATGCACATCCACATGCAGAATATGCAGTGCTCCCCTGCATGCACAATGCACATGCACAACGGCATCACATATGCAACTCTGCTTTTGTAACCTTGATGTCCAACCACTTCCATTGGAGAACTTATGCATGGGCAAGACCGCAACAAGATTCTGCCTGCTGTTTTTTTTCCACTCCTCAAATAGTTCCACCACTGTTCATAGAAACACAGAATCTGTTCTATCTCAATGCAGACAGCAAGCCAGAGCTCGCTGCTGCACAGCTGATAGCCAAGTAGCAAACAAAGAAACAAAACAGCTTGAAATCAGTCTCTTATTTTACTCAGTAAACAAAAGGTCAAAGGCATAAAAAGAGTCCACCAAAATTTGAAGACAGAACAAAATAGTCCAGCATCAATATGATCCAAGAAATACAGCCAGCAGACAGGAAGCTCAGATAAGCTCCAACAACTCTTGGAGGGGAAGGGCTGTGTTTATATAGGTCATCAGTTTAACATAGCTGCTGCCTAACTAATTGCTGTCTCTTATAAATGCTTTGAGACTGGCACAAGTTCTCCCTTTGCTGTCTGCACTTGGTAAAGGTAGGTATAGGTAAATTGTCTTCTGTATCTGAAGGGGCAGGACTCTCTGCTGGAGCTGGCATTGTACCCTCTTCTGTCTCTGGGCTTTGGGTCTCTGTAACCTCTTCCTGTTCAGCAGGTTCTGGCATGTCCACTGTTTCAGTCTCTGAGTCAGAGTCCATTTTCCATGTTCTTGAAGCAGGGCATGACAGAATCACAGAAACATTGAGTTGGATGGAACCACAAGGGCCATCCAGTCCAACCCTCTCTCATGCAGGAAGACACAAGTTAAGCACTCCTGAAGGATGCCTGTCCAATCTCTGCTTAAAGACCTCCAAAGATGAATGGTCAACCACCCTCCAGGCAATCTATTCCACTGTCAAACTGCTCATAGTAAAGAAGTTCTTCCTAAACTTTAGGTGGAATCTCTTTCCATACTTTGAGTATGCTTTATATCCTGTACCAAGCATGCACACACACACACACACACACACACATTGCATTGCTTTTCTTTAAGGCTGAAAGTGACTTTCTCAAGGTCAGACCACTGTGTTTTCATGGCTTAGTGGAGATTTGACCCCTGGCTTCCCAGAGCCCTAGTCCAACAGTCAAACCACTACAAAACATTTGGGTTGTTGTTATTTGCTGTCAAGTAAACCATACGACTACCATATGGATGAGGAACCTCTAAGAGTTCCATTCATTATTTGCTTTGCTCAGCTCTTGCAAACTCATGGCTCCCGCTTGCTTGTTTGACTCAATCTACCTATAAAATGTGTTGGTACCTAGAAATAACCCATCAAGGCACATTTCAGGATGATATCCTTGGGATTCCTTCATATAACATCTTAGCTGATTTGGGCCCTAACTGCACTATGCTCCAGTAGCGCATTGTCCTGGCAGGATCCCAGCGTTACCATTGCTGGGATGGGATCAGGGCCTGAATGCTCCCCGCTGCACCCATTCAGCTGACATAGGTGGGTAGTGTCAGGCACACTGTTCTTTCTTCCTCAGTGTAGCACCAATGGTGGGTTACTTTCCCCTCCTCTTCCCTGCCCCATGACGCATGATTTGTTGTTTCCTGCACTGTACTGTGGAAATGCTATTGAGTGCTTTGGCCCTTACCACGTGCAGGCAGCTGACAGGATAACGACAGGAAAGGGAGCCATTACTGGATTTTTTTCTAGTAATGAAAAAGGACATGTTTCCCATGGATAGGGATGCAACAGCAATGGGTGAGTGATGTTGTTGTGTGATGGCACACATCTTGGACCAGGAGCAACATGTTGGGATGACAATATCATGTGATAAGGGCCTTGGTATCTTGACTGTCCAGATGAAGACAAAGGAAATTGGTTTCTCCTCCTCCTCCTCCTCCTTCTCCTCCTCCTCCTCCTCCTAATCATAGACACAGGAATTCCTCTGTGGGCTTGGAGGCACTCTGGAACAGCAATAGAAACAAACCAATCAACAGCAGTGGAGAATTTGGACATGAGTCCCTCCATGTTTTCTGAGGGATCTGTTTAACATAAGGCTAAACTGTAAGAGGACTCTGTTTTCCCTGCACATATGGGCATGCCCTTTGTCACAAAGCATGTCTGAAAAGGAGGACGGAAGACTGGTTCTGTCACAGTGGGACCATTAACACAAATACATTCTCCAATGTGATGGTTTGCTTTTTCCCAGGAAAAAGAGAGAGAGAGAGAAGAAAGAAGCAGAATTCAAAAGCCATTTCAGTTAATGTGTCAGCCTAGAGGTAGGCTCAGGAGACACACAGTCACACAGCTAGATACATCTTGTAAATAAGGACCCACTTAGTGGCCTAGCTGGATTTGTTCAGGCTGTTCTTTTACATTCTTGTTCTAATCCAATTAAATTAGCTGTACCAGATGTTAGGCTGCCGTGAATAGCAAAGCTGGTTGAAATCAATGGAACTGTGGTGATTTCTACCATTTGAGAAGCCAGCTCAGTTGCACATCAATAGAAAGGATGTTTGGTGTTTTTTGGGGGGGGTGTTGAGGGGGGTAACGTACTAATTTCCAGCTAAAAGGCATCAGCATGTCATGTCTTTGACCAGCAAAAACTATTTTATATTGTGGAAGAGCTATTATGGATGTTAACCCAGCATCTCCTGTAAAAGGGAAATAAAAATAAGTGATGAAGGTTGCCATAATAATAGAGCACTTCCTCCCAAACATGAAACCATACTATTTTGTTGCACATAACCTCAAGGTCTCTCCAATACCTGAACATCAACACTTTAAAAGTCACAATAAAAGACTGTCCCTTTTTAAAATAACTATACTCATCCAGCAAGGGAGGAGGAAGGAAAAAGAATCTGTAGACATGAGAAATGCCTTCTTCTCCATGAAATTTTACTAGTGTGATCAGAACCTTTGAGGTAGTGGGCTGGGGGCTGCATTAACTCTATGAGGACTTTGGAGAGCCAACTCTTGATGTTCTAATTACTTTCTTTTGTCCCCAAGTGGTTCCCCATGGGCATTTGTACACTCTAGGGTGCACAAGTGCCCAATTCAACAGCATTTCCATTCACTACAGTGTCGTTTTAGGTCTATAGAGTCCTCTTTTCCCTCTAAAAATGAGAAGTAAGAGGGCAGAAATGTAGCAAAACGTCCAGTGACATCCCTTAGTATATTTTAGCCAAACAAAGAAATAAACAAGCAAATGTTTGGAGGGTCCTTGGAGGCATAGAGAGGGTCAGATGAGGCTGGAGGACCCCATTGGGAGGCTTAGATCCAATATGCAGCAGAAAGGCTAGATTTGCCCACTTCTGTCATAGGTTTTTCATTGAACTACCTCAGGGATGTTTCAGTTGAGAAGAATCTTCCAAACTTGTTTTAAATTTTGCTTTGAACAATGTTTTAGCATTGCCAGATTGAAAAGCTGAGATGGCTCCTGTACCTTTAAGATTTGTATAGAAGTAGGAATATCAGGAGAGAGAGAGAGAGAGAGACTTGCCCATAGTCACCCAGTGGGTTTCCATGACTGAGTGGGAATTTGAAGTCTGGTCTCCAGAGTGGTAGTACAATCCTCAAATGATTGCACCACACTGGCTCTCTTGGTGCTATGTCTAGTGCCAGATTTTGACCATATGAAGAAAATTCTTTGTAATGCCTTTATTTTACCTGCACAGTTTACAACATGTTGTGTGGGCTGCTGTTTCAAAATTTCATGTGCCAATATAGCCCTGGAATATTTCTCTTAAAGCTTAGAATAGGAAGGAGGAAAATTCTGACAAGGGCATATACTTAATGGTGCTTTCTTTGTTACAGAAGGTGTTGGTGGACCTTCAGGTCTACTTTAAGAATCAGGGAGAGAGAGAGAGAGAGAGAAAAGTTTTCTCTGGAAGAACTAATTCTGGAAGATCTCATAAGAGCTCAGTTAAGATAAAAGCAGTTTCTGCTCTACACGGTTATAGTGCTATTATTCCACTGTCAACATGCCATGGAGTTCTGGGATTTGTAGTTTACTGAGGCCAAAGAGCTCTCTGGCTGAGAATTCTAAATGACCTTCCCTAAACTGCAAACCCCAGGATTCCATGGGATGTTGAAAGTGGAATAATAGCACTATAATAGTGCAGTGCAGAAATGGCCAAAGTCAGGAAGATCAAAAGGGAGCACTTCAATAAATTTTTGCCAATTTGAATAGGCACGTAAAGTCAAATGTATTGTTACTTGTGTCAGAGTTTTACAGCTTCAGTTTTCTGCATTCAACTGCATTCCTGAATTGTTTTGTCCTGGTTCAGGTGGGACCCAAGAGTCTAAACTAGCAGGTATTTCAGTAAGAATGATCCACAAACAGGGTCATGAGTGCAAAGGAGGGCCAAGGAAACAGAAGCCAAGAAAAGTACTAGCAAAGAGCTCCTAAGTGATGTCTTGCTGCAAGACACTGCTTGCCTGGAACTGGGGCTCCTAAGCTTAGTTTCTCTTCCAGGATTCTCCTGCTAGTACTTAAAATTTACCCTTGTGAAAAGGACCTTGGTAATGAAACAGCCTTTCCTCATGATTAATCTTTCTGAGTATGTGGCTACTTCTTTGAGCGACCCTTGACCTAGCTTGGCTCTTAAGATGCTGACGTTCACTGGTATAGGTAGATAGCCTTGCCACATCACCTGACTTGGGAGGGCAGCTCCCTTTTTCTTGGGGCACACCAAGTTTGGGAATCATGCAGAACAGTAGATATTATTGGGCTGTAATTCTTAGGAACTTTGGTCAACAGAGTTAGGGGCAAGGAATGCTGCAGTTTACAGTCCAATAAAACTGGATGTTGTTGGACTCTAAACTCCCAGGAGCCTTAGTTAGCCTAGCCAATGGTGAGGATTGCTGGAAGTTATAGTCCAACAAATATGGACAGATGCATGACTCTTACCCTAGAATAAGAATTCTACATCCTTCTCTCCTGTGACCCAAATTCTTCTAGAAGGACATTGTTTGGCTTTGTTTTGGTAACTGAATTTTGGAAGAAATTTTGGAAGAGATTTCCAGAGATTGATATTGTATTGTATTGGCTTGGCTTCCACTGAGGACAAGGAAATATGTTCAGTATGACTAGAAGAAAAAAATTGCTTTACAGTGTTACATACAGTCTTGGATTCTTTATTGTCAAATAGCTGTTTCTTCACTCTATTATGTAATTTATGGGTCTCATACGGTGCTGACTATCTGATATATTCTTAACAAAGGCATATCCTGTCAATTTTTATATATGCTGAGCTTGTTAATAGCTTTCTTAGTTCAATAAGAATGACTCTATGTCATTCATTTATTCATAGTTTTTTAAAAGAAACAGAAACAAAGAAGCTTTATAGATGATGGACTATGTCCCATAGGATTCATGGTAAATTCTAGCACAACCGTACATAATTCTGTACAGAAGCAGGGAGTTACAGAACTTTGTTTGGTTCCCATTTCAAGGCAAACTAACCAAATTTGCTTTTTCTGATCCTACACAGGGACCAGAATGAGGCTTGCTGTCAAATCTTCTTGTTTGCTACAGTTTGTGGTGTAGTTCACTAAAGAAAGTACAAAAATGCATCCAGCAGTGCCATATTCAGTGATCATTGAGGGAAACAACTCCTAAGCCAGTTCACTATTTCCTCCATGAGTCCTGGTGCTAGCTATGTTTTGATAAACTTCAGAGGACTGCTTAGAACCCACTTTGAAGCATCTTGGGTCAGAGACACAGAGAGGGAAAACTTTTAAAGACAGTGCTCTTTCCTTGAGGTTTGGAGAAGAAGGACCATGCCCTGAAATTAGGGAATGCTAGGCCACACCTGTATTACATAGGCCATTTCTACACTACAATGTTATAGTGCAATTATTCCACTTTCAACATCTTGTGGAATTCTGGAGTTTGTAGTTTACTGAGACCAAAGAACTCCCTGGCTGGGAATTCTAAAGGCACCTCCCTAGACTGCAAACCCCAAAATTCCATAGGATGTTGAAAGTGGAATAATAGCACAATAACAGTGTAATGAGGAAGTGACCATAGACACAGCATCATACAATCAGAGGGTCTTTCTGCATTACACTGTTATAGTGTTATTATTCCACTTTGAACATCCTATGGAAACCTGGGGTTTGCAGTTTAGGGAGGGGTGTTAAGAATTCTCAGCCAAGATAGGTGTTTGGTCTCAGTAAGCTACAAACTCCAGAATTCCACAGGATGTTGAAAGTGGAATAATAACACTATAACAGTGTAGATGGAAAGGATTGGAAGGTGTCCTGTAGGCCACTGAGTCCAACTCCCTGCTCAGTGCAGGATCTCCAGCTAGACTAGAGTATCTCCAGCAGCTTGAAAGTACTTTTTCCAAAAAATCTGTTCTTCTTCTTCTTTTTTTTTAGAAAAAGACTGTAAAAAAAATCCATATACATGAAAACTGAATACAAAATGTTATATTAACTGGAAAAAATGATGAAAAATGCACTTCTGGAGAAGAATTTAGATAAATAAAAATACACATAATATATTGATATCATCTTTACATGAGGCAGTTTACTGAAGCCAAAGAGCTCTTTGGCTGAGAATTCTAAACACCCCTCCCTAAACTGCAAACCCCAGGATTCCATTGAAAGTGGAATAATAGCAGGATAACAGAGTAGAGCAGAAAGGCCCATAGACAGAGACACACACAGATGAAGAGTTTCTTGGCCCCCCAGTCAAGCTTCCAAACTTGATTAAACAGTGAAAATAAAATTGATTAAAAATCATAGTTTCTTTACAGCATTATCTTAACACAAAATTTTGGGGATCAGTCACTCACAATGATTTTTCTGAAGGCTGTGAAGAAATGTGTGGGTGGGTGGAGCAAGCAAGCGAGACATTCAATGTCTGTCCTTTCCCATTTGGGTAATGTTGATATCTTACTTTGTGTTGTTGTATTTTTTTTCTCTTTTAATGGAGTTGAAACGAGTCAGTGGGGAGGCATCCATTGTAAAGTATCTTGTTAAGAAGCAAGCCCTGGAAGGGAAAGGTTTCTTGAAAATCTTCCCTTCAGAATGCTGTTAATGTTACACATTCTCATCTCTGCTCTTTTACCACTGGAATAACAAGAATGACATAATGTGCATCTTGCATTATCGGCTTCCTCATCACGGCCTCTCCTGTTTAGCTATGCCGCAGGGGGTGAGATGTGGCAAGGCAGGATAAGTCACTACAAGATCACTAAGTCAGACTGCATTAAAGTTTGCTGTAATGAAGTGTTCTTGGATAGCATGAGAAAGCTTCCCCCGCCCCCAGAAAATTTGCTAGTTTTCTTGCAGGAAGGGATTGGTAATAAGCCTTGATGGTTTTCCCAGAATACCAGATGCTTATTTATTGTTTATTATTCATTGGATAGAAATATTTCTATACTTCTTTTCATTTGTACGAATCATGAAGCAGTTTACAACATACAAAACAGTAGCACAATCCAGTGTGAAACACAATAGGACAACTTATGAGAGACTTTCAAATGGGGAACAGGCAAATCTGTTTGTGTCTCTTTTCTTTTAATCAACCATTGAACAGTAAGGGAGCATTTCAATAAAACTGGTTGATTCAGTGGGTCTACTTTAATTGGTAGTAGCAGCTGCATTTAGGCCATTGTTTCCACAATGCCCTATAAAATTAACCATTTAACACCTTCTGAGACTGACAGCATGATGAAGTACATCATGTTTCAGAGGTGAAACATTCCCAGTGCATTTAGGGAATTGAAAAAGGTATACAAAATCAAGAGCACATTTGGAAAATATGCAGAACTGAAAGCGCATACGTTTGAAAAATGCCCACAGATATGTGAAACATGAGGGGGGGAAAGTGTACCTGATGGAAACTGAGTCCAAAAATTTGTGCATCTTGTGCATAAATGTGCACAAAATACACATACGCTAGGGTCCATTTCATGAGATATACCCTGCATAATCCTTGATTTTGCTGGCATATGTCCTTTGTGCACTTAGGCACAGTTTCCAGCTGGAGGATAAAATCATGACTATAAACCACACAGCTACTCTGGTACACTAGGGAGAAAGTGGGGACAAGGTGCAATCTCCCTCTTTTCCAACAGCAGTGTGCTAGTGGACATATTCTGGAAAAAAACAAACAAACAGTGTGCTAGTGGAAACCTTTGCTTTGCAAATGTGCTTTCTGGAGGCAATCTTGTAAGCTGATGGGGAGCTGGTATAGGATAAGAATGCTGGTAGCTTTCTGAAAAACACAGTAAGAGTAACACTGATTTTCATATCCTTATTTGGAACTCTAAGGTAGTTATGCATCACTTATGTTGGCAAAACCTATAATTGTGCTGTGCTGGGGACCACTTGTATTGGCATAACTCTGACTTTACTGGCATAGTCCTGTTGTGATGGTGTTGATGATCTGCAACACTATAGGAGTTTCCAGGTTCATGGAAATGAGTTGAGCTATCTTCAGAGAGCCAGTGTGCTGTTGTGCCTTAAGTGTTGAACTACAACCCTGGAGGGCAGAGTTCAAATCCCTGCTCAGCTATGGAAATCCACTGGGTGATCTTTGGCATGCAACATTCTCTCAGCCTTGAAGGAAGGCAATGGCAATCTTCTTCTGAACAAACCTTGCTAAGAAAACACTGTGATAGAATCACTGTAAGTTGGAAACAACTTGAAGGCACACAACAGCACCAGTAGCAAAAGCAACTACAATCCTAACTGATCAGAATAGGCCAACTGTCCTATTTTTCACCTTGCACTTCACCATGCCTATGGATGCCTTTTCCTGTTCATAGAATCATAAAATCATAGTACCTTAGAGTTGTAAGGAGCTGCAAGGACTATCTTGTCCAACCTGCTGCTTTGCAGGAGTACAGAATTATAGCACTCCTGAAGGATCATAGAATCATAGATTTATAGAGCTGGGAGAGACCACAAGGACCATTGAATCCAACCCCCTGCCATACAGGAATACATAGTCAAAGCATTTCCAACAGATGGCTATCCAGCCTCTGTTTAAAAACCTCCAAAAATGAGGCAGCACATTCCACTTGGAACTGAGCTTACCATCAGTCAGTTCTTCCTAATGTTTAGATGGAATCTCTTTTCCTGAAGTTTGAAGCCATTATCTTAGTCTCTGGAGCAACTCCATCCACCATCAGACATCCCTTCAAATATTTAAACATAGCTATTGTGCCACCTCTTAACTTTCTCTTCTCCAGGCTAAACATATTCAGCTCCCTGAGCCACTCCTCATGGGGTATGGCTTCCTGACCCTTCACCATTTTGGTCACCTTCCTCTGGACATGTCCCAGCTTGTCAATATCCTTCTTGAAGTGTAGTGCTCAGAACTGGGCACAGTATTCCAGATGAGGTCTGACCAAAGCAGCATAGAATGGTAGTGTCACTTCCCTTGACCTAGACACGATACTCCTATTGATGTAGTCCGGAATTGGGATGTTCCTACTAAACAGCTGATTGTTTCAACCCCTCTTCCCTCCAATGTCTAAATCTCTTCACTGTTCTCACAGCTGACCAACCATCATTACAGAGCTGTCACTATGGTCATTAGTGCTTTGTCACCTATTCCACTTAACCTATTCCAGATCTTATTGTCCACTCTACAAACTCAATCGTTTACTTGGTCAGAGAGCCATTCACATCTACACTCTCCAGGTAGAAACTGTGTATAAAAAGCCCCAGTTTTAGCCAGTTAGATGTGGTACATCTCTTGCTGGTAGCCATGCTGTCGTTCCAATTCCTGATTGTGTACTCTCCTTAGACACGTGTCTAAGCCACATCACTGCTTCTTTGCTACTCTCTGCAACTGGTAAATATTATCCCCTACATCCTGAATCTTGCTCTCCCTTTTTCCTTCAGTTAGCCTTGTGTGAGTGCTAACTGTTTGGATCTTGTGTGCATGTAATCAATTCCCCCAGTAAAATACATTTGAACTCACTTTGGAATCTATGAGTGGTTCCTCCCTGTGAAGACCCCATAATCATTGGTGGAAAGATCTTGCTAGGTTACCCCCCTCTCACAGGCCTCCTAATTTGACCTAATATTCCCCATCTTTGCATGGAAGTACTGGCATCGCAGGTGGACCTCTAAGTCACCCATGTTTTGAGGTAACACTGCTTCATCAGATGCAGCAGCTGACTTTCACTGGTGTAAGTGGAATACATATCTACCTTGGATCCTGCATAGGGAGAAAGGTGGGATATAAATCAGATAAATCATTTTTTTCTCCATTACCACACAACATCAGAAAGGGAAGCTGATATGCTCTCTGTGTTTTTGATTCCACCTTCAAATGAGACGGCCAATTAATTCATCCTCTATCTTCTGAATCATACAAGGTCTCAATATTACTATAATATCTGAGAATTTTTAGCTGTGGGGAGGAGGCAATCTCTGTTATACAATCAATGTTAATTCAAATCGGAGAGACTCCAGATAGAAAGCCAATGACAACTCAGAAATAATTAAATTAGAAATAATGTTTGAAGACTGCTTGATAGTCTCCCTTTCTGGGTTAGCTCATGGAATGTCTGAGTTTATTGACTGAACAATTCACAGATGTGTGAAAGAGGCTGCGAAGTAGAGTTTCTCACAAGTCACAAGTCTCTTGGCTGTTTACTGCCTATCAGACATGTAGCCATTTCTTTCATTATCTCTTCTTTGCACAGAAGAACTTTAGAGTGAGCTGCAATTTCCTTTCCATCAGCCTCTTTTATTCCTTAATTAAGTGTCTCATTGAGATAAGTGTGGTTGTAATCACTTACATGCATAAAAGAAAAAGGAAAGTACCCAAAAGGTAGCTCTGAATATAAATTAGAAGCAATACACCATATTAGCCTCTTGGAAGTTGAAAACTAAAGGATTGGACATCCTATCTGGAGAAATATGTACCTGTACCTGCATGGTGAACGATACTGCCAGGGAGGGTAGGAGTTTGAAACCCTTCACAGGAGAAACCAAGGTGTCTTGGATTTGGCACAGGGTGCCAGAATGCTGCATGTGAGAAGGGTGGAGCCAAGGGCTATTTAAGATCTGCTCATCCCCTCATGTGCCTCTTTGAGTCTTTGCAGCATTGCCCATCTTCTTATCTTTAGTGCAGTGTGAGCTTTACTGGTTGTTTTGGAGATGGGTAGGAATTTCTCCCCTTTACTAAAATGTCTTTTTGCCTACCCTATATTTTAGTTGCTGGACTTGGCAATTGGCTTTGGGTAGTGTCAATAAATAATCTGTCACCTGGCAGGTACCTGGGGGGAGACTGTAAGAATTTGGTGTACACCTTGGGCACCCTTTTGGTGTAAAGCAGGACTCTGAAACTTCTTCTTTAAGGTTCCATGGCCTGGTGGTGGGGAAGTAAGTTACCCTTGAGACTAACCTGGAATATGACTCTCACTTGTAGAGTTCTGTGGCTTGACTGGGAATTCTCTGGGCTGCCTTCCAATTATGAGTAGTTGAGGAGCAACCCAAATATTTGGATTGCCTTTGGGGCTGAGGGTGTTTTGCCCAAGGAAAGGATGAAGAGATTGTGAATGGATGACACCTGGCTCCATTTCCAGGCCAACACAATTTAAATAGGTTAGGTCAAATAAACTGGTGCTTGTTTAACCAAACTTTCTGCATCTGTAGATTGTTGTAGGTTTTCTGGGCTTTGAGGCTATGTTCTAATAGAACATGGCCTCAAAGCCCAGAATACCCACAACAACCTATGGATTCCAGCTGTGAAAGCCTTCGACTTTACATTTCGGCATCTGGTCTCATTATTCCATGGTTGGTTATCCAGCCATGGGATTTCAGTTCAACCCATCTGGAGGTAGGCAATATTACAGAAAATCTTATGCTTGTTTACCCCTAAGCAAGGGGTTTATCTTTATTTAGCCAAAAAAGGTAAGATATGATTGCATGCAGAAGATCCTGAGTTGCCAGGTCAGTACGGTTTGTTTTATTAAAGTTAGCCCTCCACATTTGCGGGTTTCACTTTCATGGATTTGATTATTGTGAGTTTTTCAAATCCCTGCCTCTCCACCTCAAGCAATTCTTTTCTAGAGAAACGTTTCCTCTTGGTGGCTCTGACCAGACTGTGCAGTATTTTAAAAATCTGCTTCTGGTCCTCCTCTTTCTCCTCCTCCACTAGCAGCTGTTCCCTGGCCAGCTAAGGATGGATTGCCAACTGATGCCTCAGTACCACAAACCCTCTCCCAGTGTTCTCTTCATACTAATGGAAGGAGATGGGTGAAAGAGAGGAAGCACAGGGCCAAAATGCTGACCAACCCCCTTCCTTCTCCTTTTCCTGACCTGGTTTGGACCATTGGCGCCTGCTTTCCTTGCCATGCCTCGGCCCTCTTCCAACACCCACACACACACATTTTGATGTTTGCGATTTTTTCACTTTTGCAGGGGTTCTGTTCTCCTAACCCTAGTGAATGTGGAAGGCCAACTATAAAATGTTTGTATCCCACCCTATATCCAAAGCTATCGGGGGCTTACATAAAATATATTTAAAACATATACTAACAATAATTTTAAAAGATTTTAAAAAATATTAAAAAGATCATCAGTTAAAAACCAGACAATTTTAAACCTGTTAAAACAGTTTTAAATAATGTTACCATAGGACATGTACAGATCAGATGGAATCAGCTATGCCTGAAGGCTTGAATAAAAAACCAGGTTTTGACTTGGCACAGAGGTGATCCCAATGTTGGCACCAGCTGGGCCTTCAGAAGGAAAGAATTCCACAACTGGGGATGTCACCACAGAGAAGGTTCTCTACCATGTGCCCACAAGATGTATTTCCCCTACTGGCGGGATGAAGAAGAGGGACCCTTCAGTAGATCTTAATTCTTGGGCAGGCATATATGTAGTGAAGTGCTGTTGTAAGTATTGACGTCCCAAGGCATTTAGGGCTTCAAATATTATCATCAGCATCTTGAATTCAGAGTGCAGCATGGAAGGAAGGCCGGCTGCAGTGCAGAAGGAAAGAGCATGTCCCTTGTGCTACCTTCTGTAGGCAGCCAGTTGGGTGCAGAGGGGAGTGTTGGGACATGCTCCCATTCCAGCAGAAGCGCTGCCGAGACTGCGATGGGATGACGCAGGAGAGTGCTGTCATGTGGAAATGGCCTTTGTCTCTGGTGCTGCAGAAAATACATTTGCTCCTTCTTTTGTACAATACCCCTACAGACTAAAAGACTTGATTTGTCAGGAATAATTTGTCCTGATTTGTCAGGAACAGTCGTAATTGATCCCTTGCCATCCCACCTTTTTCTGCTGCTTTCAAAAGGTTTCAGTTTCTTTTCCTCTTCCCCCTTTCCTCTTTTGTCCTTGGCTTACTTGAAGTGCTGCAATGGGATTTCAAAGCCAAATGGTTTGCACTCAGTTTACTCTGTAGGGTGGAGAGAAGATGAGGGAACAGAATATTGACCCTCCCAGTAGGTTCAGGAAAAACTAAACTGCTGCAGCCTCTCCTAGTTTGTGGGTGCTTCCTAAGTAATAACTTTTGCCATCTTGACTACACTCTGATGCTTTTCGGCTCCTTGAGTCCGTATTTTCATTTGTGAAATTTTGGAGGGTATAAGTTACATCCGTGGAAGTCTGCTTACATAACCATGAATTGAATATGTCATGGCCACAAAAGTACAGTCAGATAAGGGAATTCCTAAAACTGTATGACATCAACAGAATTCTGCCCAGTAAGTCTAGCTGAAGGTATATTTTCCTCCCTTCTCCTCCTCCTCCTCAAATTTGGACATTATTTGCTGTGTGCTATCTCACCTTCAATGAATGTTGTCACACCAGTAAGGCGCACATTCACACAAAGTCACAGTCAGAACAGCCCTCCTCCTTTCTGAGAAAAGGCACTTTGTTATCCCCACAGAGTTCAACACCTTTCACAGCAAAAGGAGTGCATTGTGAAATGGTTTTTGAGGTCCCCGGATAATGAACAGATGCTCCTTTTTTTCTGTAACAGTGACTTTCCTGCCTTTGTAATATATCCTGTTAGAACATTCGGCTGATGGCTTTTATAAAGATGTTAAAATGCTGCCATTTGTTCCACAGTCTAGCTGTTGTTGAAACAAAAACGCAGCACTGAATCCTGCTAGGGAACACAGTAAGAGCGGTTGTCTCTTCTGTAATTCCAGCCCCCAACCCCCATGGAAAAGATTGATCTCAGCCCACCTATTAACAAGTACTCATTTTTATTTTAGTGGTGGAGGATGGTGTGTGGGGAGAGAGAAATTGTCGTTTATTGGGACTGAGAGGTTTTCTGTAAGAACTCTTGCTTGATTTCTTCTTTGGTACTGTGTTTCCTGCTGATACTAAATTCTAAAGATGTCACAAAAATAAAATACAGTTGTCAAATAGATACTGTAAACCAACTCATAACTAGGGGAAACCATTTTTATGTTAGTGATGTTGTTGTTGTTGTTGTTGTTGTTGTTGTTGTCGATGATGAATAAGTATCCTAGAATTTTTCCCTAGAATTGAGACTCAAGGCAGTTTGCAAAAGTTAACAGATACAGTCGCCCCTCCACATTTGCAGATTTTCCTTTGATGTGTTACTGCAGTCTAGGCCTACCTGGAGGTAGCACCTGATATCATTTTTGATATGAAACCATTTGGCTTTCCCCTGCCACCCTGCTCCATGTGTTTGCGAGGCCACCAGACAAGCACGCAAACAGGCACAGCCGATAATTGCTGGACATTCCATTCCCCACCCAGGCAGGCCAGACATAGCCGGTTCGTTGCTTCAGGGACCTCTCTGGCAAAACACCTCATTACATATGCTCGATACTAATAAAGGCTTCCTGCCCCGAGCAGGCTACTGGACAAAGGTTGTGCTGTCCACTGGTAAGCGCTGAGCATCTGCATATTGGCCACACTATTGTTGATTCGGCTCCGATTCCATCATGCAAAGTTGTGACCTTTCCGAGACATTGTCTCGCACCCAAAACTCATTGTTCTCCCTGAGTAAGGCATGGCCTGCAGTCCCAATTCACTCTATAAAAACCTCTGATTCTGAGACCTTCCTCGGATCGCTCCTGAGTTTCATCCGGTCTTGCTGCTGCTGTGCTTGATGAGCCCCCCGCCAGCTAATCGAGCTGAACTTCTTCTCTGCGCCCCCGGCTTCTCTCCCGAGGTCCAGGAAGACGAGACAGGTGTCGTATCACCCATTTTCCCCTGAAAGTCTCTATCCTTAATTCAACCTCTAATCTCTTAGGTAGCTGTGTGATTGTGGTGTCTTTATTATTTGTTTGTATTCAATAAAACATCATTTGATTACTTTAAACCCCTCTGGCTGCTTGACTGACCTGAGCCCGCAGACACTGGGTTGCAAGGTCCCGCTAAGTTACCCTGCCTCTCGCTAGCTTAAGGGAGTGCTCCAGCTAATTTTCCCCAAAATTGTGTTTGATTGTTTGGTTGTTTAGGTGTCCCCCCGGGACCCCCAGTAAACAGGGTAACACATGGATCTGATTATTTGCGAGTTTTTCCAACCCCTGCCCCCTTACCTCAAGTGTTTCTTTTCTGGGGAATCTTCTCTCTCAGTGGCTCTGATCAGGCTGTGCAATCCTTTAAATACCTGCCTCTGGTTCTCTTTCTCCTCCACAAGCTGCTACCTGGCCAGCTTAGGATGGTTTCCAGCCCGATTTCTCAGCACAACAAGTGCTCTGCTGATGCTCCACACAAACCCAAGGAAGGAGGCAGGTGAGAGAGAGAGGACACCTTTCCTTCTCTTTTCCCTGACCTGGTTAGGCCATGGGGGCCTGCTCTCTCCACCATGCCTTGGCCCCTCCACTCCACATTTTGATATTTTTGGTTCCTCCACTTTTGTGGGGGTTCTGTGCCCCTAACTTTAGTAAATGTGGAGGGCCAAGCGTACATGTTAAGAGACACAACATTTTATTGTGAAAGTACAATTAAACAATCTAGGAAATTAAGCACAATTAAAATAGGGTTACCATACATCTTCCTTCTCCAAGACAAGTCCTTTTTTTTGAAGCTAATATTTCTGTCCTGGTGGCTTTTTCAAATGTCTGTGTTTTCTTACAAGGTTCTCCCCCACCCGCACCTCTGAAACTAAGAAGTCAGCAGCCTTTGCAAATCTAATTATTGTGCATCTATGGGACAAAAGAAAGCGCCATATAGAGAAGATCCAATCCCTAGGGATGGACAGAATTATGGCCTGTGAATTTAGCATCATCACTCTGATCTGACTCCTGGAGAGAGTCTAGGGGAGGGGAAAAGAAAATGGCAGTAACAACAGCTCTGTTGAATAAGAATCTATTGTGTGTCGTGGAGTGGTTGTGAGTTTCTTCTCTCTCCTCTGAAATATCTGGATTTTATCTCCCTGTTTTTCCCTCTTCCCCTTCTCATGATTTATTGGTAGGATGATGACGCTCAGTAAAGTGCTAGGTAGTACAAAAAGATTAGAGGTAGTACAAAAAGATTGTCTCAATACAGGAAGTCATGGTCCAGAGGTTGCAAAATCTGTCCAGGGCTGTTGGTGACCAGGGCTGTTGACAACCTTTGACAAATGTAAAAGATGATATGATGGTACATAATAACAAACAACAAGGCAAACACATAGCTAATGATTTGAAACAGAGATTCTTAACCTTTTCTTTACCAGGGACCTCCTGCAAATATATTTTTTTGCTGGAGACCTGCAAGACTTAGGCCCTTTCTGCATGGCATTTGCCATGCGAAAGGGCGCCTAGAGCGTCATGCGATTGTGAGGAGCGATCTGCATGATGCACTCACAATCGCGCAACACTCCAGGGGCTGGCAGGCGCCAGTCACGCACCTTTTCATTTTTGACTGGAAACCGAAAGTGGTGTGTGATCGCGCATTGCTCCCGGGTCCCGCGTGCACTTACCTGGCCTCTGGAGTGGCACCAGCACAGCCTGGGAAACGCCCAGGCTGCACTGCGGAAGGAAGAGGCAGGACTCTTGCGTGAGGAGGCAGCTCATGTGGAGCTGAAGCAGCAGGGACGCGAGAGCCTCTTGCCAGAGGCTGCTCACGCGATCCCTGCACCCCAGCGCCAGAAGAAGGTAAGGTGCGGAAAGGGCATTAAATCAAAATTTAAATGTTCAAATATTTATTTAAATTTCCAATATATTTATGTCTTTATTTCTTAAAAGCTTCTGGAGACTAGGATTCAGATCCCCACACAGACACTAGGTGACTTTGGGCAAGTCACATTCTCTCAGCCTCAGAGAAAGGCAAAGACAAACCCTCTCTAAATAAATCTTGCCCAAAAATCCCTGTGATAAGTTCACTTTAGGGTTGCCATATGTCAGAAGTGACTTGAAGGCACACAACAACAAAGTTCCATGACGGGGAGGTTCTCTCTAGCCATCATGTCTCTCTCCTTTGAAAACTGACTTATGGTGACTCTAAGGAGAATCTGTCATAAGCGTTTTCTTGGCAAGATTTGTTGCCTTTGCCTTCCTCAGAGGCTGAGGGAATGTGACTTGCCTGAGGTAACCCAGTAGGTTTTCATGATCAAGTGAGGATTCAAACCCTGGTCTCCAGAGTCATAGTTGGTAAATGAAGGAGAAGTTTCAGCACCCACAATCTCTTCCTTGCCACATCCCTGTTGCTGCTGGGGGTATCCAGCAACAGAACTTCACGGACTCACTGTGAGGGCTCCATAGACCTCCAAGGATCCCTGGGCCCCAGGTCAAGAACCATCGATTTATAAAATTGCTTTCATGATGCAACTGTTTTCAATGGTCTAATTTAGTTGAGAATTCATCTCAATCTGAAGCATATCCCTAATGCCCAGCCATCTTGGAAGTAAGATCAGGTAAGTAAAATGCTGAAACAAAATGAACTCTGAACAAACTATAAATAAATATTCCTTATTTCAGAGTGATTGTTTTAAGCACTTTAGAGTCTGAAAATGGAGGATGACACAGAAGCTGTTTATTTCTAAGTATATTTTAATTGGTTTCATAATAGAAGGCAATATAAGATCAACGTCATAGATGTACAAATAAAATTTAATTTAGCATGCGTGTAATAACCAATATGCAAGAATATCTAAAAACACATAAAGGCATTAATGAAGCATATAAGATAATTATGACTTTAGTAAAAATGGCATGAAAGGACAATAATCCAGTGTGTTAGTCACTCTCAAACTTGTTTTTCGAGATAAGTAAATATAATGTATGGATTAAATCATAAACTGGATTACGATTAAAAAAAAGGAACTAATAAGACCTGTCCATAGCACTTCCTCAACCGAGGTGAAGAAAGAGTCCAGTCTGCTAAGAACTATTTCACATATGGCTGCATCACATCAAATGTGACTGAATCAATTTTTAAGTAATTATTGGAGGAGCTGAAAGGAATTCTTTTCCTTGATCTGTGGAAGCATTGCCTCATGAAATTGTGTGTGTGTTTGCACGTGTGTGTGAGAGAGAAGAGGAGAGAAGGAGATGGGAGGAAGTTGTAAAAAGAAAGATGGCTGAACTTAAAATTCATGGTGGCAGCCATCTTTTCTTCTCAGTCTGTTCTCTGAGGAACTTCTGTGGCCCCATTTCTAAATGAGTCCAGCTGATATGGTGCTTTGTAGCTGCTCTAAGCATCTGAAATCTATTTTTTAAAAGGAAGGAAAAAGTTCCAAGGTGGACCTCAAGGTCATAATGAGCAGTATAGAAATTTTAGTTATCTTTTACAGTACTACATAGGATGGAATCTCACGCGTGAAATTAACATGGACTAAATTCAGACTATTTATGGCCACTTCCCCATGGCATTGCCCTCCCATGATGGGGATGTGTTAGCAGCAGTCTATGAGTCATGCTTTGGCACGACGTCATCACAGTCCTGCATGCAGCACATCCTCACTCATCATGTTTGTGGGATATTTGCTTAACGGAAAAAACTCTGTTGAGTGCCCATGATCGCACAACACTCTTGTCACCACTGGCCACGTGGAAGGGGTGGAAGTGTGATCCCATGCTTCCTTCCCAGTGCAGCACAGGAAAGAGGCTGGCTGCTTTGCAGAAGGAAGGTGTCTGTCACTTGCGCTCCCTTCCACAGGGACACAGCTGGGTATGGAGAGAGCATTTGTGTCATGCTCTCATCTCAGTAAAGACACTTCCTGGATGACACCAGGACCATGATGGACGTGTGGAAATGGCCTATGTGTGCTGCGCTGTACTGTATTTCTCTTTAAAGTGCAGTTGTTATTTTTGCATTTATGTTGATTTTGCCTCTGCAGTTACAGTTTATTTATTTATTTGATTTATACTCTGCTTTCCTCCTCCAGCATTGGAACCCAAATAAGCATAAGCAAGTCGTTTGTCAAGTTGCTCACTTTGTCCTCTTACTTGGCAACTTCTTACCTATTTTGTACTTCAAATAAGAAGGCAGTTCACTCTCTGAAAGCACATAAAGTAATACAGTTTATTGCCTCAGGTGTTGGAAAGGGGAAACAAAGAGAGTTTGCCCAAGTCAGCCATCAGTGTTTAGTTCCCCGCTCCCAAGACCTTAGATAGTTAGCTTTCCAGAGATAACAACACCACTGCATGGTAGTAACACCAATGCTATCATCATTTCTATTCATTTCTGGCTGAGTCAGGGGACTCCCAAATTTTACAGCACATTCTTGGAGTCAAACAAGATGAAGGGCAACTGCAGCCACTGCTTTCTTGAGCCTTTAGGCAGAAATCAATACTCAATAGCAGGGAACCAAGCAGCAAAGTAATGGTTTAAGTACTAAGTTTTCATAGAATAATCAATACACACAGTATTGCTAAGGAAGTAGATTTGTTTACAGTGTAAGGGGAAACTATAAGAGCAGTATGAAAATGTTCTTCCTTTCTCTGTCTCTTGTTTGTCCAAATATAGCCCTTAAACCTCAAAGGACAGGATCTAGGACCAAAGTAACAGAGCCATTGGTAAGACTAGCAGAGGAAAGGAGATACAGACCAGACATTTTGGCCTCATATTTTATACCCCAAAAGTCCAGAGTACACCAGGCAGGTTTAACTTGCCAATCACAGCTCAGCATTACCAAAAGTCATAGATGCTAAAGTCACATTGCATAATGGCATAGTAAAATGGTGTCCCTTATATAAAATGGTGAACAATTCAAATGAGTGCTGGAGAGAGCCCAAGAATCTGTGAAATAACAGGAGGCTGCTACAGGGTATGTCTACATATCAGTGTAGTGCTTTGCACAAGGCAAAATCAAGGTTTACTTTTTGTGTGTGTGTTGGGGCAGGGGGAATATTCATGAGCTGTGGATGGTTGAATCCGTGGATGTAGACACATGTATACAGAGGGCTCACCATAGGTAGATCTACTCTCAGCATGGATAGAACTATGTTGTACTTGTCTGTCATGCAAATATTAAAGATGAAGAGTGTCTCAGGAAAAAGAAATGGCTGTCCTAATTCAGCACTAACATGGGTAAGAGTTAAGCACTTAAAAACCTGAACATAGATGAATGCCATTAACAGATGAATACCAATAACATTTCACAGTTGAAATCCAGGACATATGTGGCCAAGCAACATCAAAGCGTGTTCAGGATGGCAAAAGTTATTAATAAAGAAAAACACACAGGCTAGTAGAGGTTATAGCAGTTTGCTTTTTCCTGAGCCTACTGGAAAGGGAAAGATTCTGACATCTCCTCTCCTGCTGAGTTAGTACAAATTACTTCTGCGCGTTGAACTCACTTTGCAGCAACTGAGGTAGGCACAGGGGAAAGTGTAAGGAGGAGAGAGAGAATCTGGAACATTTTAAAAGCAGCTGAAACAGTGGGATGACAGAGGATTAACTAGTATTATCCCTGCTAAATTGCGACAGCTGGATGGTACGTGGATGCAAGGCCACTGCAAACTGGCATTAGAACTCAAACAGATTCCTGATCATCACTGAAAATAAACAGGTTTAGAGAATACTTTAATATGCTGAGCTTTTGAAACAGGCCTTAGCAGTCGCTCTCTACTCTATTGAGACACTAACTTTCACTTTGTAATATATTACCTGTTCTTTCACTGTCCAAGCTCTTAGAAGCCTGGGCACTCCAGAGGTCCAAGTCTATATCTGTAGCCATGCCTGAATAGTTGGGTATAATGACTTTCTTCTACATTCACATTTTTAAATCTCAAGATTTTTCCATTTGGGTTCCCTGTGTTACTCAAGTTATACAATACATTTGGAGTAAATAAACTGAAATTAAATAATTAACAGAAATCAATAAATAAAATTAACTGAAATAAAATTCTCACTCACTCATAGAAAGTATAATAATAATAATAATTTCTTACTTGACTCTCCCCATGGATCAAGATGGATAACAACACATAACATATGAGATCAGTTAAAAATAGAGCGTCAATTTAAAAACAAAAGTTAAAATGCATAGTATCAATTTAAAAGACCAAATAATACAAATACTTAATTAAAACGGTCAATGCAAATTTAAAATTCACAATTTAAAATCATCTGGATAGGCTTGCTGGAAAATAATGGTCTTAAATGCTGTTTTAAATTTAGAGAGCATATTCAACTGTTGAATCTCTTCTGGTAGGTCATTCCACTGTCTAGGGGTGGCTTAAGAAAAAGTCCTCTGGGTGACTGTTTCCAGTCCTGGACAGTTGAAGTAAATGTCTCCCAGAGGACCTGAGCGTACAGGGTGGATTAACTAGGAGGAGGTGATCCTGTAGGTAACCTGGACCTAAACTATGTAGGGCTTTAAAGGTAATAACCAACACTTTCTATTTTGCCAGGAAACTAATTGGCAGACAGTGGAGTGACTTTATTATTTGTGTGATATAGTCACTCCTAGATATGACGCAGCAGTGAAGAAAGTCAACACAATTCTTGGTTGCATCAATAGCGGTATGGTGTTCAGATCAAGGAAAGTAATAGTACCACTCTGTTCTGCTTTGCTCAGACCTCATCTGGAATACTGTGTCCAGTTCTGGGCACCTCATTTCACGAAGGACATTGACAAGCTGGAACATGTCCAGAAGAGGCGACCGAAATGGTGAAGGGTCTAGAAACCATGACCTATGAGGAGAGTCTTAGGGAGCTGGGTATGTTTATTCTGTAGAAGAGAAGGTTAAGAGGGGATATGATAGCCATGTTTAAATATCTGAAAGGATGTCATATCGAAGAGGGAAGGGATTTGTTTTCCACTGCTCCAGAAATTAGGACAAGGAGCAATGGATTCAAACTACAGAAAAAGAGATTCCACCTAAACCTCAGGAAGAACTTCCTGATGGCTATTGCTGTCTGGCAGTGGAATATGATGCTTTAGAGTGTGGTGGAGTCTCTTTCTTTTGAGGTTTTTAAGCAAGGGCTGAATGGCCATCTGTCAGGTGTGCTTTGATGTGTGTTCCTGCATGGCAAGGGGTTGGACTGGATGGCCCCTGTGGTCTCTTCCAACTGTATGATTCTGCGATTCTATATACCAGTAACAAATCCGGCTGCCTTGTTTTGAACCAATTGAAATTTCTGAACTTGGTATAGAGGTAGTCCAATGTGCATTGCATTGCAGAAATCTGGTCTTGACATTACCAGTGCATGCACTACCGCCTTTAGGTCCTTCATTTCTGGGAAAGGGTCCAGCCAGTGTAACAGCTGAAGCTGATAGTAACATTCCTGTCCATCACATCTCTCTGAGCTGTCATTTGGAGTGATGGATCCTGGAGCAGTCCCAGACTGTGAACGCAGTCTTCAGGGGGAGTGTAACCTCATCCAGGAGTGATTGGCTTACCTCCAAACCCAGGCTAGGACCCTTCACAGTAAATACCTCTGTTTTGTCTCTATTCAGCTTCAGTTTGTTTTTCCTCTTCCCTCCCATTATCTTCTCCAGGCATTCATTCAAAGGAGACACACTATCCTTAGCTGAAACTGTTTTTGAAGACATGGAGAAATATATTTGGGTGTCATCTGCATACTGATAGCACCCTGCCTCTGGATAATCTTTTCCGGTAGTTTCATGGAATATCATTGGGGTAGCATTACTGCACCATGCACCCCACTCTGCAGGATGTGCTATTTTCATGATTGGACATATTACATAGTTGAAATACATGTTTGAAAGTGCACTGGCTGTACACATATACCAACACTCCCATCGATGTTTTGTCATCTAAAGTTAAAGGCAGTCAGCCATTCCGGACTCCTTTGTCAATTTCTTGGGAAAGCCATTAAAACTTTGTCCCCACACCCTCCTTCAAGGCAGGAAATATGGTGTAAAAACCCTAGTTCCAACCCCAGTAATTTGTAGTACTTTGGACATAGTGCATGGCACCCAGATCTCTGTTCCTCTGTGTTACCTTCAGACTCTCTGTCTGAGCCATTCCACTTCCACCATCTCCTTCAGGATTGGTAATTATCACTTTTCCACCAATTTCTCTCTATCCAAACTTTCTTGCCTCATTTTCCAATAGACTCATATGGCTCTTGAGAGTGTTTGACTTCTTGTGTGCCTGTTAATTCCCAGTAAAATACTCTGTTTAACTTTTAACTGGAGTCTTCTTTACCGTTAGTACTGGTATACACAGGTGAAAAGATCCTGCTGTTACCCTCTTCTTCAGGCCTCCCTTGAGCTATAATTCCCCAAATTCTAAGGAGATGCTGGCATTGTGGGTGGGCCTCAAAGTCCCTCACCTTATAGAGTAACAATAGAATTGTACTTGTATGACATAGCAGCTCCATTTTTGATGAGCAGCATTACCCTCTGGAATATACCTGACAGATAGAACTGGAACCATCAAAGCACAGTGCTTTCAATTCTCAGACTCCTAAGGCATTCCAGGAAGATACCATGATTGATGCCACTGAATGCCACTGAGAGGTCCAAAAGCACCACCAAGAACACAGTTCCTCTGTCAGTACTCACGTGAAGATCATCCACTACATGAAAGCTTTCCAAACTGTGTGTTATGACACATTAGTGTCTCCTGCAGTGTGTAGATGTGTCATGTGAATGCAATGGTTGAAGGGGCTTCCTCTCCTGCCACTGTGGTGGGCCAGGCCCAGGTGAAGGGGCTGCCTCTGGCACTGCCAACACCGCCCCAGGCTGAGGAAGATCTTGGTGAGGGCAGTGGTGGTGGACCAGGTCCAGGTGGAGGGGCTGCCCCTCCCACTGCTGTCGCCACTGCCTTGGACTGAGAAAGACCCCGGTGAAGGTGGCAGCAGCTGCAGGCCAGCCCAGGTGAAGAGGCTCCCTCTACTTACCGAATTGTGGTGTCGTGAAATGGTACATGTATAAAAAGTGTGTCACCAACATGAAAAGTTTGGAAAGCTCTGAACTACAGTGATCATGGCAGTCTTAATTCTGTGTCCTGCACTGAAGCTGCTTTGAAAGGAGTCTAGATGGCTTGCATCATCCAAGATTGCCTGAAGTTGGGAGACAACTGTCCTCTCAATCATCTTGCCCCAGAAAGGAAGATTTGTTACTTGTCTATAGTTGTTTAAGTCCAGAGGGTTCAGGGAGAGCTTTTTTTTTTAAAGGTGTGGTTGTACCATCACTTCTTTTAAACAAGATGGAAAACTTACCTTCCTGAGAGATGCATTAATAATATATTGTAATTGAGATCTAATTGTATATCCTCCCTGGATGGCCAGATCAGAAGGACAGGCATCAAGAGAACAAGTTGTCTTCTTTAATTGCCTCAGCAGTTTGTCCACATCAGTGGTCTTCACCAACTGAAACTGATCCAGTACAATCCTACTCACAGAGTCGATAGATGCCTCATTGTTAACTTCTGTTACAATGACGGCATCTTAGTTGGCTCTTATCTGAGAGATTTTATCTGTGACATGATTATTAAAAGCAGCACAGCATCACATAAAAGATAGGTTTTGTAGCTGTACAAGGGATTTTGCCTAGAGAACATTTGGGATGATATAAAAGTGTGATAAATACCCTAAAGGCACCAAATCCTATCTCATCTTGGAAGCTAAGCAGGGTCAGCTCTGGTTAGCCCTTGGCTGGGAGACCCACCAATGAATACCAGATGCTGTGGGTTATATTTCAAAGGAAAGACATGACAAAACCACCGCTGAGTATTCCATGTCTAAGAAAACCTATCAGAACCATGGGGTCACCAAATGTTGTGAGGTGACTTGAAGACACATACACATGCAATCTACTCTTTTCTCAGGACACTTGAGGGAAAATGGTTTTTGCCTCTTATATGGATGAAAGCCAAGGCCTCATTTCTACCACTACTTGGAAAATTTGGCAGAGCTTCCAGAAGTCATGTAAAATCACTTTTCAGTCTGCACATAGATCATAGATTGTCAGTTGAATTGACCATCCATGATTGACTGAATTGTTGCTCTTTCCAGGGACATGAACTATGATGCATGAGGCCCCTTTGTACTTGATGACTTCAGGAAATACAACAGCTGGTAATGTGGGTATCTTATTCCACTCTTGCAGGTGGCTTTTAAACAATAGCAGATGGCCAATGAGGTTAGTCAGGTGAGAATTCTGACATCTGTGACTCATTTCCATTCTTTTTCATGCTGCTCAGTGTTGGAACATGGATCTTAGACAGTCTCTCTCCCTCTTAAAGCTTTCATTCCTAGGGTACAATTTATTTTCTGGACTAAATTTGGAAGGACGCTTACCTCACTACATGTAAAAATTATAGGTATGATATTTTCTCCATCAGCTTCCCAAACAACACAACAACACACCCTTGAAATTCCAATGAAAGCTCAACTTCCAACATCCTAGCTCTGTCACTTATCCTTGATTGTTGCAGAGAATACATCTTCCTTTGGGATGATTTCAGGAACGTGACAAAATCTTGTTAATTGTTTCATTCCTAGGTCATCTCAATGAGGAAACAAAAAAGCTCACAGTCTTTGAACTGGAGGTAAGAAATATTGTGTGGATGGAAATTCTTGGCATTTTTCATCTTTTTGTTGAATGCAAATTGCACATCCAGAAACTTCCCAGCAAAAATGTATTGCTCCCATGGAATCACTTACGTGAAGTACAGGAAACAATAGTCCATATTGAATGATTAATCCTACCTAGAATAATGCCACCGAATCACTGCAGTTTGCCTATGTGTTGATTTTTGACGAGTGCCTTGGTTGTGTATTCCTGCTTCACAGTGGGTTGGACTAGATTACCTTGTGGTATCTTCCAACTTTAAGACTATATGATTCTATGACTTACCAAGTTGCCATCAATCTGTAGTTGAGATGAACAATTGGCTTTAGGCCTTTATATGTTTTCTTTTTTGAGTTTTTCACACTGAGCTACAAAAAAAAATTGTGTAGAATGAATTTCTTTTCCGCTTGTAAAGCTAAGTGTGCAGACGCTCAAGCACAAAAAGAGAGGCTGATTGATCAAAACCATGCAAAATGCCCATCTAATGATTCTTCTTTTTCAAAAAAGGAAGAGGCAGCTATTGTAATTTTGCATGGTTTTACAATGATGCCATTTGTACAAAACATGGTCATACAAATTCACCGATACTTACTGAGAATGGTCTCACCTTTGCTGTTTTTCCAGGAGACAACACTGACAATTTGCATCCCTACATGACATCTCTGCTGATATAAGATCAGAGAAAGAGAGATTTTGGCTATTTCCACACTGTACGTTCTTCCATTGTACTCCTGTTGTGGTCCTGGTATCACTTTTGCTGGGAAGGGAACAGGACGCAAACACTCCTCTCCCAACGGGATCCCTGCGGAAGGGACTGTGAGTGACATGAGCCTTCCTTCTGCAGTGCAGCTGGCCTCTTTCCTGTCCTGAGCTGGGAAGAAAGCACATGATCATGCTTCCGCCCCTTCTGCATGGCCAGCGGTGACAAGAGCATCACATGATTGTGGACACTTAATGGATTTTTTCCATTAAGTTAATATCCTGCAATTGTGACTGGTGGAGGGCACACTGGCTGTGGGACCGTGATGGTGCATGACTCATAGACTGCTGCCAATGTGTCCCCATCACATAACAGCAATGCCATGTGGAAATGGCCTTAGATATTGTGGTAGGCAAGGATAGGCAAGTTGTCTGCTCGTGGACATCAGTATCTGTTCCCGCGATTTTTAATGCCCATAGTTGTCTCCGCTACCAATGCAGCCGTACTCCTTCATTTTTAACTACACAGATTGTTGCTTGTGGCTGAGATTCTGCATTGGACAGGTGGAGCGTTAACACTCCATGCAGTTCAGTGTCCTCCCTGTGCCCCAGCAATGGTGAGACCCTGGTAGGGACCCTGCTGCTGCTACTAGTAGGGAGGGGGAGGCAATTGAGATTATTAAACAGCAGCTGGTCTCAGGCTGGAGTTAGGGGTTGAGTGCAACTTCCTTCCTCCTTCCGGGGAGCCCAGAGCAGCTGCATCTTCATAGTCTAAATTGCATCATCCTTCCTGCCCCAATCCACTGGCAAGCAGCAAAATAGCTCCCTGCATATTTGTGTATAAGCACACTTATGGGCAAATATATAACTACCAGGATAATTTATTTCAAGGGTTCATGAATGTATACAAATATCTGTGCACTTAGAGCTCCATCTGTGACCATGTTTTGTGTTCTACCATCATATGAACTCTGGTAGTTAGGCGTAAGGGACAGAACCATTTCAGTGGAGGCAACCATGTTTAGTTTTAGGTACCAGCTCAAAACATTAATTTCTAGTCATATATTTGTGACTTGGATTGATGTGGTGTTTTCCAAGATCCTGTTTGGACTGAAAATCCCAGATGTCTCTAGTCAGCATGTGGATAATGAGAATTGTAGTTCAAAAGACTCACATTTTTGGAGCTCTGATTTTGATGCATTTTGACTGTTGACTTTTCGCTGAATTGGAATTTACTGGCTGTAAGTTGAACAAAATCTTTAACATATTCATTTGTACTTTTTTTGGCACATGTGAAGCGGTTGTATTCAGATTATGGTAGTACACATGGAGTTCCGCAAATGTAACAATTGCACATGTTGTTGTGCCTTGTTAGTGCCTTCTGCTTAGCATGGGATTCACCAGGATTGCAAAGACAGGCTGAAGTGCAGTTTCATTACCATTTGATTGCCATTTCACACTTTCTATTTTGCAATGCAATAACATGCAAGGTAGCATATAACTCTGTGGGAATAGATTTATGCTACACATCCAGAATGTAGGCTCTTGGTCTACAGTTATTAGACACTGGTTATCTTGTGGGCATGGAAGGGCAGGGTATAAATATTGTGGAAGGAACGGAGAGAGGAAGAGTAGTGTGTGTTTGGATGCTATGCTATGTTTTCATGTTTTAGAGTCCATCTCCAGCCCTAGTTCTCAGATACTCTTGTACAATGTCTTTGAAAAGCACTGCTCTAAAAGAATCTTTAATATATTGGCACCAACAAGTGGACCTTGGAGAGTTCCAAGTGCTACTCAGAGTATTTTGGATGCTGGAAGTTAAAACCGAGACAGGATACACAACTCCCACCCCCCGGGAGCCGCAATGATGAACTGTTTATATCTTTCATAAAATAGAGACTGTGTATGTTTTTCTTTCTTCTTCTTGGGTATCTGCCAGACTTTGAAGGTGACCCTGGAAATTTGGTGAGCCTCCCACTCTCAAAGTGAAAACCCAGCCAATTTTTTTTCTGGCAGAGCAAGTTGCTGCAAAATACAGGCCACAACTGTAACTGTTAATATAGAATTTGTATGTTGATCTGTCATTGGGAAAGGGAGGGGATGATCTTCTTCCCTGAAGCTTAGGGAAAGCTAAAGGCCATTCAGTAAAAAGTAAGTAGAAACAGCAGCAACAACTTCCAGTTTAGGCTGGGCAGAGGGGAACAATGTGCATTGGAAACTACAGGTTGTTGGTTCAAATCCCTTTAGACAGCCAGTGTGATGTAGGTGTTGGCCTAGGACTCTGGAAACCAGGGTTTGAATCTCTGCTCAGCCATGGAAATCCACTGGTGACCTTGGACAAATTGTGCTCTCTCAGTCTTAGAGGAAAGCAGTGACAAAACCCCATCTGAACAAATCTTATCAAGAAAACCCTGTGATAGGTTCACCTTAGGGTCTCTGTGAGCTGGAAATGACTTGAAGGCAAATAACAACAAAAGATAACAGCAACACTTCATTTAGGTAAGCACAGGCTACTCCTGCCTGATTATTATTGAACAAGCTTGTCAAACCTCTTTTCTCTCTTTAAAAAAAATAAATGAAATGCAAACCCTGTTTAATTCATTAGCTTGAGGTCTCCAATTAGGGACGACTTTCCAAAGAAGAACACTGTTTAGTGGGCTCAGTTAGCTCTCTGCTGCTCTTGTCCTCAGTGCGGTTGTAAAACTGTTAAAGCAGCCTTTGAAATCTGAGCATTGGGGAGACGTTTGTTACAGAACATTAGATCACCAAACGCCAGAGAACAAAGATGCAATCAAGTTGTGCACAGGAAAAAAATGAATCTAAAGTTTTATTTCTCTTTGGAGGGCTGTGATAATTAATTGCCATCTTTAAGAAGTGAGTTGCATGGAAGCACGGTAACCAGAATGGCCTTTTTTTTGGAAGTAAAGCATAGGATCAAGAACAGCAGTTACAGGGCAACAATAAATCTGCTCTGGGTTTTAGTCTGAAGATTCAGCACCTTGGATAGCTCTATTTATCTCCAAAATAAGTTTAAGGAGCCACCAATCTCTGCAAAGGAACAGACGGAATGTACTCTGGTATGGTATACTGGATAGACCATAAAGGAGATGATGTAGCTCTCTAGATATTTCAGGATTACAGCTGCCAACATCCCTGGCTATTGGCTGTTCTGGATGATGCTAAGGGGAGTTAGTTTCCAGCAAAGTGGAAAGCCGCAGGTTCTGTCCCTGAGAGAGGGATGGTAAATCTTGATGTTTCAAATTCCTGACATATTGGAAACAATAAAATCATTTTTCATCCTGTAGCTTCAGGACACTTGGACATTTTCTTCCTACAATTCCAAAGGAGACCAGCTTGCAGTGAAGTAGACTTGAGTAAACTGACTCAGACTAAAGTCAGACTTAAGTCACTTCAGTGACTCGACTGGGCTCGACTTGGCAAAAAATGATGCATAACTTGACTTGAGACCTCTATATTTTTAGTGATTTACTTTCTGCCCGTGGTTCAGTAACATAATCCATTCATCTAGAAACCTTACAACTTTGAACAATGCTTCCACCTCTTTTTGCCTACTGGTCACATGGTGATGTGTCTCAAACCCAAAATGTGGGTGTATTTCTTAGAGGAGAAAAGCAAACAGGTTAGGCAATGGGCTTGAGGTGGGGTTGAAGTCTGCTCAGCAGCCTGTCCCTGCTGCATATTGGAGGTTCTAAAACTTTTCCCAAGAGCAGAAGGCAAGTCTTGTGCCCAAAGCATAAGGCATGTTTCTCAAAGAACAGCAAGCATGTTAGACAGTGGGCTGGAGGAGGAAGAATCCTTCCTTCTAAAGCTTTTGAAGCTTCAGTAATGGGGAGTAAGAAGGATCCTATTCCCTATTTCTGAAAAATCCTCCAGCTTTGCAAACGGAAAGTAAGAAGGATCCTATCCCCCACTTCCAAAGCCACAGACTCTTTTATGCCCATTGGCAAAAAAAGCCTCCAATACTTCAGGAATGGGAAGTAAGAAGGATCCTATTCTCCACTTTTGAAGCTGCAAATGGCAAAATTGCAAATTTGTTAAAACTGACTTTACTCAACCCTGTCCAGAAAACTTAAATTTGTTAAAATTGACTTTACTCAACCCTGTCCAGAAGTTCTGGAATATAGGTTGGGGTATAAGGTTGGCTCCCAGACTTGAGACTTGACTTCTTGGAGTAAAGGCATCACTGACAGCTTGCTTGAAAAGTTACTGCTCCAAAACTGCAAGCAGCATACCTGAGACCACAGAGCAGCAGCCAGAATGGGAAAGAATGCATCCAGAGCAGTTGAGACTCTAGAGTAGGTAGGAAGAAAAAGTAAACTCAGCTCCATGGAAGAGAAAAGGGACCAGGATCCATGGCTGGATAGGGGGAGAGGAAGATTGTGTCTGCATAGATAGGAGAGTGAGTGCAAAGAAAGAACATAGGAACCTACTTTATACTCAGTCAAACTATTGGCTCATATCGTGGCTGGATTTTAACCCAATGCTGTCAGTTCTGATCGACAGTGGCTGTCCAAGGTTTCAAGAAAGATTCTTTCCTAGCTTTACCTGGAGATGCTGAGGGTTCAAACTGGGATGTTTTGGATACAAAATATGTGCTCCACTATGGAGCTAAAAAGCCTCTCCAGTGTTACCCTGATTTCTGGGGTCCCGTGAGGGACACTTCAGTGTGCTCCAATTATTGGGGAATGGGAATTAGCAAGAGCACAAGCTGTAGCAATGCAAGAGGCAGGGCAACCTAGCAAGATCTTGGACCCTGTGTTTACGGGGTCAGGCAGAGTCAATAATCAAGCAGAAGTAAATAATAATTGTTTTTCTTTATTTTAAAATACAGTCAATACGTATGTATGCAATCACTCACACAGACCTAAGAAGAGAAAGGTAGGATATTTGATAGAGGATTTTAAGAGGGATTTTTCAGGGGAAATACTACACCTGATCCTGTAGCCCAGATACTCAGAAGAAAAGTTTCTTGAAGCAGAGATTCTCAGCACGTGGAAGCTGAGGGGAAGGCTTGGCAAATGGAGTGGCAGCAAGGTGGGATGGAAGCCAGGAGCGATCTGAAGAAGCGCTCAAAATCAGAGGGTCTTATAGGAGAAAATGTGCCTGTAGGCTAGTCCGTTCCCAGGGGAAACAATGGGTTTCGGGCTGGAGACAAAGCCTCTGAAAGGTCAGTACTTAGTCATGATTGAATTATGACAGAGTTGTCAATAGTGCAGACAGTATGCAAACGAGGAGTGCTTGACAGTTGGATATTCGGCTCATCAAGCTGCCTGCTCGGGGCAGGGGATCTTTTGTACGCTGCGGGCATATATAATGTGACTTTAAAGTGTACTTGCCTGGAGGTCTCCTGCAGCTGCATTCTGGCAACTGCTGGCCTGCCTGGATTTATTTTGTATTGTTCAGCTATTTTCAGACGTGTCCATGTGCGTGCTTGTCCAGGGGCCTCGCAAGCACATGAAGAGGAATGGGTAGTGAAGGCCAAATTCTTGATATCAAATGATATCTAATATACCACAGGCCCCGGCTAGAAACTACAGTAACACCAGTATAGCACTCAGTACTTCTTGGCAGTCTACCATCCAAGCATTAATCTGCCCTGACCCTGACCATCTGAAAATAAGATGAAATCAATAACATTCAGGGTGGCAGAATGGTATTTCTGTGGTAGGAATCCTCTGAAGCTGAAGGCTTTTGCTAGTTTGAGATGTGATTTTTGTGTGTTTGAGTTTTGTATTATGGCTGTCTCTGTGCTTTTACTGAAACTTTTTAGTGATGAGAATCTGCTGACGAGATGTTATCAGTGCTTTCTGGAAGTTGTATTAACTGCTGCAGCAGCTATAAAGAACTTGCATGCAAATGCAGCAAGGCCTGTGTTTGTGATCATTGGAATTTCAGACAGGTTTAACAGACAGCTCTTGAAACGCACTCTTACAAAGCCACCTTCAAAAACATGGGAGTTTAACAACTGAGCTGTTATGAACTCAATAGTGTCCTATTATTTTCCAGGTATATTATGCTTTTATCTCCTATTGACTCATCCAGTTATTAATGAGAAACGCCTGACTATATAATCCAACTCAGTCTTTAGGTCTGGGGAACTGACAGCTAAATCTGGCAGTTGGTTTTGTGGGAGAAACACAAGAGGAAGGGAGAGGAGAAAGGGAGAAATGAATATCATGTTGCATTATTCATATAGTTCTGCTACTAGACACACAGGAATTTCATTACCTTGTTTGGGAGCTTATGAATATGTGTGTGAACACACGTACACAAAATGTAAGATAAAGATATGATCATTAATAACTTGGTCATTATTATGAAGACTCACACTGGAGGTTCTCTCCCATTTCATGAAGAATAGCGTTGTGAAGGCTTCCTGCTGCCATTTGGAATCAGATGAGCGTGAAATCAATCAACCAAATGCAATGTGAGTTTAGTCTCATCTAGAAGCCAGAAAAGTAAGTGAACATGAAATTTGCAGCAAGCAGATACACAGGCTTTCCACAGGGTCAAAATATCCTTACCTCCTGCTGTCAAATCTTCCATACTGAAGAATGGCTGAGAAGCCACTGAGAATGGAGAGAAGCCACTGCACTTCAAAATAATGATGAGGTGAGCCATACAGTTGCAATCTAGATTGTTGCGCAGCTTCTGCCTTGTCAATTTGATTACTCTGCTTGAGAGAGCCACTACTGTCACTCCCGTTTTCCAACAGGTGCTCAAGTTGTCCAAGGCTAAACCAGAAGGCCTGGGTTTACCCTAGGGGCACCTATGACTTGCCCAAGGTAACAATGAGGGGAAAAGACCAACTGGACCCCAGAATCTGGAATCCTTTCTACAGACTGTTTTAAATAACTGAATGAAGTTATTTAAGTATTAGATACCTTATTCATTGTATTTGGCTCTTTATTGCAATGATGAATAAGTGTGTGTGTGTGTGTGTGTGCTTCGATAGATAGATAGATAGATAGATAGATAGATAGATAGATAGATAGATAGATAGACAGATAGACAGACAGACAGACAGACAGACAGACAGACAGACAGACAGTTTTGTGTGTGTGTGTGCGTGCACATGAGTGAGTCCACACAAATTTCAAGTGGATGGAGGAATGACAAGCAATGCCACATTGTCCTCTCCTTGTTGAGAACAGCTAGGCAACATTTCAGTTCAGTTCATTTTTGAGGAACTGACCCAAACTTTCAAATTTCTTCATCTTTAGGATGACAAGAACATCAGGTGTTACCCCCCCAAAAAATGAATCTAATAGAATGGAAAACTGGCAGATTTTCCCATCTGCCTCCGTGAATGGAGGGCAAGCAACACCACAGGGCGGTCAGGATGGCAAACACAAGGTAGGAGGGTCTCCAGCAGTTTGCTTTTGCCTGAGCCTCCTGGGAAGCAAAAGATTCTACCCTTCCTCTCCTCTCCCTCCTGCTGAATATGTGTGCTAATTACTTTTGTACTTTGCACTTAGTTTGCAGGAACTGAAGTAAGATGAGGAGAAAAGGGGGAGATTAGAGGAGGAGAGAGAATAATTAAAATCAGATTTAAAATTGGGATGACAGAGGATTCATCAGGACTGTTCCTGCCAAAACAGGAAATTTGGAGGGTATAGGGTATGGGGATATTTTCAAAACATCAGCTAGTGGAGTATTTCTGTGAAAGTTGTGGGAGAAAACGTATGCTCAGGACAAAAGTAGAGATGCACACCATTCCAAATAAACATTTTTCCCACTTATGTTTAGGGCAAAGCACTTTATTAGGTTTTTTTTTTTTGTATGAACTGCTCTTACTACTGTCTTATATGCTTTCAGAAGTTCAATAGAATCTCTATAGAATATGTAATAGATCAACATTTTCCTGTACATGACATGCTTTTGAAATTGGTTGTGATTTCCCCTGAGGACAGAGGAAGAATGCAGCATTATAAAGGACTTTAGATGAATGCTAACACATCTTACAAAATGTTCCTGGCTATTAAAAAGAACAAATCCCAAGAAGGACAGGATGAAGTTGCTGTATGGCTCGCAAATGTTCTGTTATTGTTATTCGACTTTTCTATTGTAGCTAATTCATATTGTATGGATTATGAATCAATCACATGTACCTTCAAAACTGAACTGGTATCAGCCAGATTTGATACATTAAGAAGAACTGGGCTCCAGTTAGCTAGAGTGGTACTACTTAGGATGGCTAAATGACAGGACTAGACAACTTCGAGGATGTGATAAATCCACTGGCTTCTTGTCTGTTTTCAGGTAGAATTCAAAGTGTTGGTTATGACAGTTTTGGTTCTGGGTTATCTGCAGAACCATATTGACCCATATGAGACTGGCCATGTTTTGAGATCTGTGGAGAGGTCCTTGTTTCCATTCCACTGTTTCACAGGAACTTCTAGTGGAAAGACAGGACAGTCTTCTTGATGAGTCCTCCCAGACTCTGGAAGTCTCTTCCCAGAAAGGCCAGACTGGAACCCTCCCAGCTATCCCTTCATAGACAGGTGAAGATCTTTTTGTTTCATTAGGCCTATGATGGCTGGTTGCTCAGAGGGACAAGAACTTTCCAGAACGTGCTGTTTATTTGATACTTTTCAAAAAAAATGGTCTAGTTTTTAACTGTTTTAAATTTTGTATTAATTGCAATTTTTAATTTTTGTAAATCTGTATTCGTTTAACTTTTGTAAACCATCTCAAGCCCTGGACTGGTAAAAAGCAGACTGATGGTGTGGGAATATCGTATTTGAAAAGAAGCACCTGAGGTGTGGAGGCAAGGATTGGAGGAACTTGCAAATAATCAAATCCATGAAAGTTAAACCTGCAAATGTGGAGGGCCAACTGTAGAACCATTTAAAACATTGAGTTAAAAGTGAAGAATGTAAGTAGTACAGCACAGGTTTTTTTTAAAAAAACTTTTCTTGTAAAACAATTACTTCCTGAAAATACGCCTGAATAAAAAGTTCTTCTACAGCCCGCCCCCATTAAAAGTCACCAAGGGGAAAGCCAACCTAACTACCAGAGGCAGGGAGTTCCAAAGTCTGGGGAGTAGCTGCGGAGAGGTTCTTCTCCCATAATAAGTGGACCTGATATTAGGTTACTCCCATGTTTCATAAAAAGGTCCTGAACTGTTCCAAATTGCATGGTGATCAACCGCTTTCTCAAGACATGTCTCATTATATTGAGACACACTTTGTCACTGCTCATATTTTTCTGCATCACTGTATTTCATGGAGTCATAGAACCATAGAATAATAGAGTTGGAAGAGACCCCAGGGGCCATTGAGTCCAACCCCCTGCTATGCAGGAACACCCATCGAAGCATTCCCAACAGATGGCCATCCAGCCTCTGCTTAAAAATCTCCAAAGAAGGAGACTCCACCACACTGCGAGGCAGCATATTCCACTACCGGACAGCTCTGACTGTCAGGAAGTTCTTCCTGAGGTTCAGGTGGAATCTCCTTTCCTGCAGCTTGAATCCATTGCTCCTTGTCCTAATCTCTGGAGCAATGGAAAAGAAGCCCACTCCCTCCTCGACATAACATCCCTTCAAATATTTAAACATGGCTATAGTGTCCCCTCTTAACCTTCTCTTCTGCAGATTAAACATACCCATCATCTTCCTCTTCCTCTCTTTACAGATTCCTAGAATGCATGAGGAAAATACCTAAACCAGGCTAAAACCTTATCAGGCTTTCTATTTGTGTGATGTATTACTAATTCACAGCAGGGCATGTCTGTACGTGGAGACATTACACAATTCTTAAGGAAATAATTTTCCTCTTGTTTGTGACATTCCTCTAATCTCATCTGTGACAACAGTGACATTAAGAGCACTTTCCTTTGTTTCTTTATCATCTTTGTATAATAAATACTTTCTGAGTTTTCTTGAAAGTAATTGAGTTGAAGTTGCCCAACTCTCCATGCTGTTGTGAGTCTCTGAAACTGGCCCTAGAAAATCCATCCCCTTCAGTTACAATGTCACCCCTTGATGCATTAAAATGATCAATCATTTCTACCTTATCTGTGTTCCCTGTATTGTTAATAATCAGTTTGTAGATTATCAGTCATGTTTAGGTGAAAAGTGTCTTAAAATTCTGACTTCATTCATCATAGCAACAGCCCTTTGGGATGGGGCATTAATATTCCTAGGGCACCTGTCAGTTTGTGAATGCGCAGGAATTTGATCTTGCATTGAAACTCCCAACACTCTTTCAAGCAGACCACACTGGCTGTGAACGTCTGCCAAAATTTGCTGTAATTCTTTCCAAGCCTTTATCGGGAGGGTCAAATCCATGGCTACTTCAGAGCGGAGAGAATCATCCTGCCTCAGGTGGCAAATTTGATAGGGGTGGCAATTGGAGTTTTTCTTATGAGTCCATTTCCTGGAAAGAGATGAAGGAGCAGAACAATTTGTATTCTTTGTGAGAGGGTCAATCAATTCTCCATTTCGTTCCAAAGGGGAATAAAGCCATGTCATAAGAACAGGATGGCACATTGGAAGTCAGATAATCCAACCTGCTGATCCGTGAATGATCTGCAAAGGAGAATATGAGTGTTATCGTTACTGTGAGATGGACACCCAACCTCTGCTAATGCATCCCCAATGAAACCAATCATTCTGCCCGTCAAGATGGAGGTGTCAAATATCTTCTACTGTTAGAAACTTCCTTCCAATGCAACTGTTACTGTTGGGAAGTAGTGATGTGAATCCTTGCTTGCCTTGTTTATTTCCAAAATAATGAGAGACCTCCTAATTTTTCTCTGTGCTAGAATGACATTGAGATTTATTTTTATTTTATTTTTTTATTAAAAATAATTTTATTTAATTTCAAATTAGAACATTTACATACATTTGCATACATACAATTACATACTTTCCCCACAATGACACACATAGCTACATACAAACAATAAAACAACAACACAAACAACAAAACAAAACATCACTAAATATTCATATTTACCATTATGCTATTCGTTAATATCTATAATTCAGTTTCCCTATTTCTTTAGTGTATGTTTCCAACACACTACAGATTATCAATAAACTAACAATTTTACAAACCACAAATAATACACATTTACTAATTTATAAATTCCTACTTACTTACTTGCATACTCACATTTTAACTTTCTTCTTCATTATAGAATCATAGAATCATAGAAATGTAGAGCTGGAAGAGACCACACGGGCCATCCAGTCCAACCCCCTGCTATGCAGGAACACCCTTAAAGCACTCCTGACAGATGACCATCCAGCCTCTGCTTAAAAACCTCCAAGGAAGGAGACTCCACCACACTCCGAGGCAGCAGATTCCACTGTCGGACAGCCCTGACCGTCAGGAAGTTCTTCCTGAGGTTCAGGTGGAATCTCCTTTCCTGCAGCTTGAATCCATTGCTCCTTGTCCTGGTCTCTGGAGCAGCAGAAAACAAGCCCTCTCCTTCCTCTACATGGTATCCCTTCAAATATTTAAACATGGCTATCATGTCCCCTCTTAACCTTCTCTTCTGCAGACTAAACATACCCAGCTCTCTAAGTCTGTCCTCCTTATTGCCTCCTCCTACATCCTCTCATCTCTACTTACATACTCCATACGTCTTCCATGACTTCTTTTCCTTTTCCACCTCCAGGTATTTCTTGAACTCTAAACCAATCATGTTCTTGGTGAGAGTATTCACATTTGTGAGAATAGTTTGCACAGATGTGTACTGTAAAAAGAATTATAGCTGCCCCCTGGTTACATGGATTTTTTTTTTCAAATATATGGATCAGGTGACGGGAGAATCATGATTTGCTTAGAGACATCCTATACCAATTGCTTGATGAAAAATATAGGGCTTACTGTCTTGCTTTTGTGAAAGAGGCAAAAAATCTCATGTGAGCTGTTAATTTATTTAAAAAAAAGCCTTCTTTTTTTAAAAAAATCACCTCTCTATTAGGAAGATTCCTTCAAAATCTACTCTCCTGTATTTCCTCCCTGTTGGTTCTAATCCTGCTTTCTGGAGCAACAGAAAACAAATCTCCTCTAGTGTGGAACAACAGCGCTTCAGTTATCTGAGGACTGCTCCCTCAGTCTTCTCTGGGGTGAGTCCCAGTCCTTTCAGATGTAGTGAATAGGAGTGCAGCCACCATGCTTCCTTTCTTATGTGTCAAGTTATTCATGGGATAGATGTTTCTTGCAGGGTGCCTCTGGACTGTGGTCTTTCCTCACAAAAATTTAGAAGGCCTCTTTTGTTCAGTTCTTTGTGGTATTGTAGCAATGTAGATCTTAGACTAGAAACTGATATTTTGTGCTGGTTTTTTCCCTTGCTGTAGGAAAAAAACCAGACATTCCTCTCAGTATTCTTCCTGTATTCAAACTTCCTGAAATGTTATGGAGTCTGTGAGGAAAAACACATGATTGTATGTGTGTGTGTATGTGTGCGCACATGTGCGTGCGCACATGTGTGCATGTTTGTGTGCAAAGACTGGGTTTCTATTCAGAAAAATGATTTCCTGCTTAGGAAGCTTTTCTGCACTGAAAGCAGGTTTTTGGACAAAAAAACCAAGGCTATTTCTGCATTAGACTGTTATAGTGCTATTATCCCACATTCAACATCCTATGGAATCCTGGGGTTTGCAGTTTCGGGAGGAGCCTTTGGCCTCTGGGCCCTCCCGTAACTACAAACCCCAGGATTCCATAGGATGTTGAAAGTGGGATAGTACTGCTATAACAATCTAGTGCGGAAATGGCCCAATGTTTTTCTACACAGAATAATCCCTCTGTAAGACTACAAGGTATTCAAAAACTAAGGGCAAATTGTGGAAGATTCTTGCTGATCTATCAACAGGATTTCCTGACTGTCAGCCTGGGAATGAATAACAAATATTCTTTCCATCCTAATCCAGAGTTTAGAGAAGATAAGAGAGGTGGAGAGCATATTTTTGTTTTACAAAGAGTTCATTGAAAGGAGGAAATGTCATGGCCTCCTGTCTTTAAAGATGGCTTCTGTCCAAATTTCATGAAATTTTTAACTCCTTATCACACAGGCTTGTCTTCCAATCTCTTCTTTTAATAGGGAGTAGAAGAATTTTGATAATGTGTCCAATAAGGTCTGGGCGTACCTTACTATACATCCAACATGTTTCTCCACTTCTTTTTTTCTTTCTCCTTCTCCTTCCTTCTCCACAGATACATACAATGCAATGAGAATCTTCTCACATAAGCTTGTATTCTGGCAGCCCTTCCTGGAATATTCAGGTAACCAAATGATTCTTTGGCCATTTCCGCATGAGACTGTTATCGTGCTTTGATTCCACTTTCAACATCCTATGGAAACCCCAGGATTACACAGGATGTTGAAAGTGGAATCAAAGCACTAGAACCGTCTCATGCAGAAATGGTCTTTGTGTGTGGTACTGTTGGTATTTCAAGAAAGGCTCTGTATGTGACTGAGGCCCTTTTTGCGCATCATCTCCCACATGAAATGGCCATGGGATGGCCACAGGATCATAATAACTGTCCTGTATGATGTCATTGCAATCCAGTGGCCATCCCATGGCCATCCTGTCACAATCGCAGATTAAATCATGTTCGGGGTTCTCCCATACATGACCCACAATTGCGGAGTCCTCCTGCATCCCTCCTGCATTACCTGTTTTGCAGAACATCAGGAAGCACAATGGATGCGCTTACTCCCCCAGTGCAGCCTGAGAAGCTGACGGGCTGCACAGTGGAAGGGAGGAGCTGAGCCATCGTGCTTCCTCCCATCCAGCAGGCAGCTGGTGCTGAGGGAGAGTGCAGCAGACGCGATTCCCTCCCAAGAGAGGCTTTCCCAGGATCACCATGCGATGGCTCCAGGAGAAAGGTAACATGCAAAAAGGGCCAGAGAGAGACAGAGGCTGGATGGCCATTTGCTGGGGGTGCTTTGAGTGTGTGTTCTTGCATGGCAGGGGGTTGGTCTTGATGACCATTGTGGTCTCTTCCAATTCTATGATTCTATGATTCTTTGATTCTATGTATGTGTGAGAGAAAGAGACAGAGATATAGACACACTCACAGAGAATCTACACTACAATTATATCTGTTTGATATCACCTTAACTCTTGTGGTTTATAGTTTGCAGAGGTACTTAGAATTCCCAGTCAAAGTTCTAGTCCACTCCCCTGAACTAAGGCAATTTGAACTACAACAATTTAAAAATTCCAAAACAGGAAAATTCCCCTTGCAGGAAATTTTAAGAACATCACAAATCTGTAAACCACTGGATTCTATAGAATGACGCCATGGGTATCAAAGTTCTGTGAAGCTAATAACTAGCGTAGATAGATAGGTAGAGAAAATCACTCGGACTCCTTATACATTTAAGAAGTTAAGCAAACAGGCCTGCATCCCTGCTATGCTCTAGGTCCTAACAACACTGCTTCTTTGAAAATAAGGAATTCTGCAGAATATTCCTTTTCTTCCTCTAATTTCTAAAATTCAAATAAACAAGTTTTGTGAACGAGGCTACATAGCAGCACCCACCTTTACAAGGACTGCAGACTTAGCTTGCCAAGGAATGACTTTTCAGCAGGAAGAACCAATGATATTGTGGGGAAGGCTCACTGTGTAATAAGTCATATTATTTTAATTATGATATTTGTCATGACCCAGCCTTTTTGTAGATGGGAAGGCCCCTTAACCAAGGCAATAAACTTGGAAAGCAAGCAATCCTGATTTTGTAATAGACAATGCCCCTGGACTATTTGAAAAACAGCAGGGTTTTTATGGATATCAGGTTCATTAAGGAGTCTTCTTCTCTGGAAAATCAGCAGGAGAAACACCCTGTGACCTGAGATAGTGTAGATAGGCACTCTCTTGCCCGGCACTGTCTGCATGCCTGATTAAGAATTAAATAAGGAGATCTGTTTGCAACAGCCTCATCTAAAATAAGTGGCAAGGGCTCACAGCATGCCGTTCTCTCACTTCCTTCCCTTAACATTTTAATCTGGTGAGTTCATTGTATCAAACTTTTTTTAAAAGAGAAAATCTCATTTTTTTTCCAGCATGGCATCTTCACAGCAACATGGATTCAGCACCACAACACATCTTCATCTACTTACCCACAGACTCATTCACTCTCATGGCCAAATATTTTATGTTCTCCTATATTATAGACCCTGTGGCTGAGATCCTGCATGGCACACTTTTGTGTAAAAGTTCCACAGAAAGTTCCACAGGAAGTACTATGGTATATCTCTCCATTTTAGCCCTCCAGATTCACTGTTTAGCTGCTGCAGCTCCCCTGGGCATTCATTGGCTGGTGGTCAATAGAGGTGCCGGAGAAGTGTCTGGCTATGTCCTCATAGCTAGACACAGACCAGTGACATCATTCGCTAAGGGCATGAGTCTACTGTAAGTCTCAGCAGATGATGTAAACATACCATATCTGGCTAAGAGGACTTAGCCTGATGCTTCTCTGATTGTTCCTCTCCTTGCATCAGCCACTGAATTGTGGTGGGAGGGGCTTCAGTGGCTAATTGGTGAGTCTCAAGAGGAATTTGGTCACTGAAGAAGGTAGAAGAGATTACCAGCTTCCACAACTACTTTGTAAAGACATATGCAGGTGTAAGGTGGACTCTTCTGAGTCCTGTCAAAAGATATCTTGGACCCAGGCTGTTTTGTAGGATTAAAGCACCCGTATACATGTGTGTCACTAATAGAACACTAGCCCTTGTTGTCTGTCAGCAGAACTTGGAGGTGTTACTTTTCTGGGTTACAGCTACTAGAAAACTCTCTTTTCATCAGCTGACAAAGACAATTTTATTTAGACAGGCATTCAACTTTGAACTGGTTGTGGCAGAAGGGTCTTTTTAATGGAATATGCTGGTCTTTCATCTTTACTACATTGTAACTGTATTTTAAAAATGTTTTCAACCACTGTTTTAGTCAAATTGTTTGTTGAATGGTTCTTTAACATTTTCATTAAACATTGTTTTGTTTGTATTTTGTATTAACCTACACTGCAGGCTGTCTTGGGTCCAGTATTGAGAGAATGGCAGCATATTAAAATGACAGACAGACCAACAGAAAGATAAAACAAATAATGTCCCATAGTCACCATGACCAGTCACCAACTTGATTTAACATTATCTGATGAAATCTTTACAAAACTTTACAGCCTTACGGCAGAGTTGCTCAGCATCTTCATATTGCTCTAAGCAGGAAGGCAGACTGGCTTTCTTATGGATGTTTTTTGAGATTAAAACAGAGGTCTTCTAATTCATAGCTAAGATATTTTAAATACGGGGTGTCAGGCAGAGACGGTCATTTGCTCCATTAGCCATCCATTGTGCTGAATCCCATTTCCCAGATACATTTAGCACCTTGGTTAGCTCCTGTAAAATCTTCCTATAAAACCTGCAATGGCTCCCCATAAATCTACCCAGAAGCAATGGGCCCACTGGCTATCTTTCATATCAGGTGAGCACCCCTCATGTTTTAGAAGAAGATATAAGTGTTTAAAGGTTGCAAAACTAGCCTTGTTTGCCTCCTACCAGACTGAATCCACCATTGGTCATAGATTTAGTAAGTATATGAGATGGCCCTATGCTCATACCAGCAAATGGCTCTAGGTGTCATTCACAGAAGGTGAAATCTGAGACTAACTAATCCAGATTCTCTGTGCAGGGAGGCCTTCTATGTAGACATCTGTCCAGAGTTGGGGGCTCACTTTGGATCCAGAGGGTCCCCTGAGGGCTGCTTTTTGGCGCCCAATTTCCCATTGCCATGCAGCTGCCTAAGCTCAGCAGCAACTGTAGAAGTTTTCTATGATGCATAAATCTGCCTGAACATCTTACTGCAACACAGAGTCCTCTGGGCTTGTAGGGCAGAGTAACTTGTCCCTTCCTGAAATGACAGCAGGGGAAAAGAATGGAAGAATCACAGTAATTTGGGTGCCATCCATCCATCCATCCACCTACCTATCTGTCCATTTATTTATACACCACCTTTTTCTCAGACTCAAGGAGGCTTGCAAAAACATACCATTATGATAAAATACAATGGTTACATCCCTAATTCTACAGTGGCAGAGATGCTTTGTGTGTGTGCATGTATGAGGAGGGGGCTCCACACAGTCCTGTGTATATACATCAAAACATGGATAGAGCCATGTGCTGGCTAACCATATGGCTCTTAGTCCACAAAGTCTACTTGTGTATGAGGAGAGGTACGGGTTTCCTCAGAAAATCATTACAATTTGTGAGAAGGGTCGTCTGAACCAGTTTGTCAATGTTTGTGTATGTGTCTTCAAGTTGCCTGTCAACTTATGGCAACACCATGACGTCCGTAGGATCTTTGTAGGCATGGAATACTTAGAGGTACTTTGCCATTGGTTTCCTCTGAAATACAGCCAACAGGACTTGGTATTCTTTGGCAATTTCTCGTTGAGGTACTAACCAGGGCTGATCCTATTTAGCTTCCAAAATCAGAACAGATCTGGTGCCGTCAAGGTATTTAGATAATCAGTTTGCCAGTACATTATGCAGAAAGGAACCACCAGGGTTTCCATTTACAGATAGAGGGAGATGATGGTCAGCCACCATGTGACTCTCAAGATGTTGTAAAATTGCAGTTCCCAGTAGCATTTGCCAATGGTGAGGAATTGTGGGAGCTACAGTTCCACAATATCTGGATGGTTAAATTATCTCTGAGGTGGAACTCCCCCCCCCATGGTTACAAACTCAAGGTGCATTTGAAGGAGGATCTTGGGGAAAATTTTCAGAATTCTTACATCAAAGTATATCCAGTTTTTTAAAAGTTGCTTTCTATCATTCTTAACAGTCCATTTGAAATGGTTTTGAAAGGTTCTTGGTAGTTTTAAGTCCATTTTAATGTTGATATTTTGCATGTTTTAAATAGCATTCATTCTGTTGTTGTTTGCCACCAAATTGACTTAGGCTTATGGTGACCCTTTAAACTATATTTTAATTTTTAATGTTTATTTTTTAATTTTATTTTTATTAAAAAAGGAAAAAAACAATAAAAAGTTCTAGGGGAAAAATACAATAAAAACCAATGAAAAATAGGTGATGATGATGACGACAACAACAACAACATCGTCAATAATTGTTATGCATTGCATGACATCATGGCTATTTGTAAATCTTATTCAGTTGAGTTTTGTTTCCTTTTAACTTATGCAACAACACATTTAATTTAGAAGCAATAGAAAACAAATTACCAAATTCATAAAATTTTACCATGAGTTTGCTTATCAGTTCATTATTAAAGGAAAAGGAAACTTTTAACTCTATATACATCTATCTATCATGTTATATGTACACCTTTATTTATTTTGTCTTGCCTCCTTTTTGGACATTCATTAAAGAAGATTTACTTAAACTCCCTTAGTTTGTTCTCTCTCTTTTTCTTTTTCTTTTCCTTTCTTTCTTTCTTTTTTTTTTTTGCAACATACATAGTATTTTCTACCACTATTTGAAAACAATTTGAAAGCAACTTTGGCCCTTTCCACACGGGGTAAAAAAAACAGCTTAGGGCGACCTCAACTTTGGCCCTTTCCACACCGTGGGGTGCACTAGGGCGGTTTGAAAAGTGGAGGTTCCACACCTCAAACCGCCCTCGTGCGGCTGCAAGGGGTGGCGCGGCGTATTTTTTAAAAACCACATTTCATGTGGTTTCTAAAAAACGCAACCGCGCTAACCCGTTGCAGTGGCCCGTTTGAAACTGCAGGGACGTGCTGGCGTGTCCCTGCAGAGCTGCCCAGTGGCGGGCTTCCGGCTGGCGCGCTGCCCTGATTGGCGGAGCGCCGCCGGAAGTCACCAGCCGCCATTTTGGGCACCGCCAAATGCCGCCGAAATTCGCCAGTGTGTGGAGCGGCGAACGCGTGCTCCCCGTAGGGACGGAGTAACCCGCTTCCAGGTAAGCTCCGCCCTTGTGTGCACTGCCCCGTTTCCCCATCCCCCATGTGGAAAGGGCCTTTGAATCCAATTTTGGGTGAATGGTAAAGACAAAGGCAAGAAGGAGGGAAAGGAGGAGGAGGGAGACAAAGAAGGAAGAAAGAGGAAGAGATAGTTCAGATGCTCTTCTCCAGGTGTTGCTAGACTTCAAGTCCCATCAGCAATATCCAGCATAGCCAATGATAAGGAATGCTGGAAGTTAGACTCCCCCAGTATCTGGAAGGCTACCTGATTCCCATTCCTGCTTGTAGAACTGTTGTCTGAATATGCCCTGAGTCTGTTTCAGTGGATTATGGCCATTTTATGGCCTATGGAATTCTGGGGTTTGTAGTTTAATGAGGCCAAAGAGCTCTCTGGCTGAGAATTGTAAATGCCCCTCCCTAAACTGCAAACCCCAGGATTCCATACAAGGTTGAAAGTGGAATAACAGCACTATAACAGTGTAGGGAAGAAATGGCCTATATTTCCCTATTGCTCATCTTGAAAGCTTGCTTATACTTACCGAGTGGCATTCACCCAGTCTCTCTCTCTCTCCCCTCACCTCCCCCACCCCCTAGCATTTCAGATTAATTCTTTCTTTTTTGTTTTGGACCCATTTTAAGTTGTTGCTATACAAACATTCAGGGAACCCATTGCCAGACTGGACAAATTGAAAAGAAATGAAATCTATGAAAAAACCTGAACACTGTCAGCTTTTCTCCCTTGCCTTTTAGTAAAGTAAAAATAAAAACAACCCTCAAATAAAATCAGTTGCAGAGAAGGTCAGGGAGAAGAAATTAGATCGTTGGAATTCAGTAAGGAAAACTCTGCAATATATTGCTGTTGTGTTCCAATGGTCTTTGGCATTTGGTATGCATCTTTTTTTTAAAAAAAGTTGTGCTACAGTTCTGACTGTAAATGCTTCATCTTGCCCTGAGTAAGGCAATTGCTCATGCTAAGAATCAGAGAGAGTTCCACCACTCCACTCTGTGTTACTTTTGCATGTGTCCATGAGTCCATCCTGTACCATTTCCACATATATGCATTCTTCTCTCAACTGGTGAGACTACAGAACTTGGAAACTTGAGTTCAAATCCACATTCAGTCATGGAAAATCCACTGGATAGCAAATCACACTTTTTCAAACAAAGAAGAAAGCAATGTCAAACCTCCTTTGAATAAATCTTGCCAAGGAAACCTTAGGATAGGGTTGCCATAAGTCACAGTTGATCTGGAAGCCCATAAGAGCAACATCACATGTTTTGAGCATAATGACCTGGGGTGAGGGTGGACAATTCCAATATCAGAAGCTCTTAAGAAAAGCCCAAGTCTATGCTGGAGAAGAGTTCTATGGATGCTTTGGACTTCAAAAAGACACATGAATAGGTCCAAGAGCAAATTAAACCTGAACTTTTCCTAGAAGCCAAAAAAGGTTAAATGGAGGCTATCATACTTTGAGCGTATCATGAGAAAAGAAGGTAATGCTTGGAAATGAGAAGTCAGAGGAAACCATATTACAGGTGGATAGACACAAATGAGGAATTCATTCATTCATTGGAAGATCTCAGCAGGGTTGCTAAAACAATGTGGCTTGGAGATCTCTTACTGACAGAGTTGCTCTAAGTTGAAGCTGATTGATGGCAATTAACAGTGAAGATGGAAGGGAGAGAAGAGTGGTGTTTTTGGTGTTATTACAGGGAAAAAAATGACATGTCTCAAATTGCTTGACAGATGGCTGCTTTATTTTAGAAAAAGTCCAATGTGTTTGGACCTATATATATTTTTAAGAGCTTCTTCATATAGGCTGATATGTGTTGAGCTTTTTCTAAAATAAAACAGACATCTATCAAACATTTTGAGATGTGTACCTGGATTTTCCTGTGGATTCTATAGTGTGCTTCCAAGTTTTTTGTCTCTCTTGTTTTCAGTGTTTTGCCTCCTCCCTGGATCTCCTTCTTTGGAGGTTTTTAAACAGAGGCTGGACAGTCATCTGCTGGGAATACTTTGATGTGTGTTCCTGCATGGCAGGGGGTTGGACTGGATGGCCCCTGTGATCTCTTCCAGCTCTATGATTCTATGATCGTATGATCTTTATTGTTTCTTTGAAAAATAAAATCCCTTTCATTGATTTCAGGAGGTGGTAGTGGAGAAGGATGAGGAGGAGGAAGATAAAGAAGAAGACGAAGAAGACGACGACGACGACGAAGAAGAAGAAGAAGAAGAAGAGGAGGAGGAGGAGGAGGAGGAGGAGAAGGAGGAGCTCTGGAGATAATGTAGATCTGCAGCCGGTGGTATAGTGGTGGTAAGGCACACAGGACTGATGCCCTGGGACCTTTCCATTAGTATGGACTGTGACATTTTTTGCCACCCCTTGACTGCTCTGCTCCCTATCCATTTAAGCTGCAGTCCCCATACTGGTTGAAAGGGAAATGATTTTGCAAACAATCAGGCACTGCTATTGCAGGCCTTAGAAACGCCTTAGCTTGAGTTTTTAGAGTCGTACTCTCCCTCTCCCTGTTTTAGCTTTGAAATGTGCAAATGTTGTTTTGTGCCAAGGCTGCTGAGACCAGATGTCTTGATATTGAGAACATCATGCCATGGTGCTTTGATTATATGATTTATGTTGCTTATGAACTTAGATTACTTGTCTCTGGGAAACTTTCTGACTGGGAAATTGTTTTAGGTTTAGTGCATGTGTGCTTAAGAATATCTGCTTCACTATTTTTTTTTTTGGAATCTGAATAATTTGCAATCAATCAATAAGGCCTTGTCCATCTCACCTCCTTGAAGGTTAGATGGCTTGAACAGGTGGTTGTCTTTTTGATCAAAATTTGTGTGTTGGTGTTTTGTTTTGTTTTGTCTTTTCTTTTCTGATTAAGACTTATTTAGTAGCTCTAAGCTTGCTTGGGAGTGTGGTGGAGCTGACATTTCAGTTTCTGCCCAAGACTGTGAGCTTTCCTTGTTGTAATCCAAAGTATTTAGTCTGGCCTTACAAAAGATCTTACTAGAGATGAAGAGCGATAGAAATGGTTTTGGATCAACATGGCCAGCAGTACTTGTGGGCTCTCTATGAAAGTATTGCATGATGATGATGATGATGATGATGATGATGATGATGATGCCCCATATCCAAGATTCACAAAGTAGCACACAGTATAGTCAAAACTATAAGAATAATTTAAACAGTCTGTAAGAAGTAGCTGATAAGACTAATAAAACAATTTAGCACAGGATCGGCTGAAGCATTAAATGTTAATTTAAAGAAATATGTCTCTGCAGAGCCGGGTGCCTCCTGAGAGAGAAGGACACCCTCACAATGGAATACCTCATATTTTATCCCCCTGCCTGATGCAGGTTTCCCTCCCCCTTGGATCCCATTGGACAGGACCCCAAAATTACAGCCTATCAGGATTGCCTAAGAAGTTACATTCCCCCTTCCCCATATTTACAGTATGAGTGATCACACACTTGATCATGCATTTCCCTCATGCATTGTGCTTCATCCCAAGTGTCTTATCAAAGTACTCTTTTGTGTTTGGCCATGTCCCCATAAATCAGTCTACTCCTTTACAGATGGCGACCTTGTCTTGTCTTCCCTACAGAGGCCTTGTCTTGTCCTCCTGTGTTATCTGAAATACAGTTGCCTTTCAAGGTCTTTGGGAGGCCCTACCATCTCTAGAAATCTTCCTTATTAGACTTATTTTATTACTGAAGCTGAGAGACCAGGACAAGGAGCAATGGATTCAAGCTGTGGGAAAGGAGATTCCACCTGAACCTCAGGAAGAACTTCCTGACAGTCAGGGCTGTCCGGCAGTGGAATATGCTGCCTTGGAGTGTAGTGGAGTCTCCTTCCTTGGAGGTTTTTAAGCAGAGGCTGGATGGCCATCTGTCGAGAGTGCTTTGAGGGTGTTCCTGCTTAGCAGGGGGTTGGACTGGATGGCCCGTGTGGTCTCTTCCAACTCTACATTTCTATGATTCTATGATTCTATGAAATACAAAATATACTAAAATATATGTGTAAATATGTCTAAAATGTGTTATACTTATAAGCTAATACATATATGTTTGTAATACAGATTAATAATACTGCAGAAACTAAAATATTTTATTTCTCTCACAGACTAAAGAATTATTGAACTATTTGGCAAGTTAAAGCCAAGAAGTTTAAGAATGGTTAGACCAGTTAAGACGATTTAAGACATGTCCAGACTTGTATGAAAAGAAAGAGGCCCCAAGTGCTTCAGTAAAAGGCCATGTTCTTGCTTAGTGATAGAAATATAACAATGTTGGGACCAATCAGACCTCTTAGGAGAGAGCATTCTCTAAATGGGGTGTCACAGCAGACTGACTTTGCTGTTGAGAGACCACTCTTTAAAATTTACCACTAGAGTACTGTCCGCGCAGTCCCTATGAATTATTGGTTTGGCCCAGTGGGTGGAGGAACCCTGAAGGAGAGACTTTACTTACTAGTTCAGTTCAGAAAGAGAGGAAAGCTGGAGAGAAGAGGAGCTGAAATTGTTAGGGATAAGAGTTAGGTGTTTTCCACCTTGAACAAGGTATAAGGATTTTCATTTATGTCTTTAGGAGTTGACCAAAGAGTGGTGTCATGTTCTACCTGGATAAGGCCACCTCAGATGAAGAAGGGAGTCAGGGAGTCAGGATGATGGGCCTCAACTGGATTGAGAGGAGGCCAGCAGTCCTGCCATGGCACCAGGAGAGGCAGAGCCCAATCCATCCCAGAAGCAGCAGCAGATCAGAAGGAGGAGACACTTCACCCTCTCTAGTGATGAAAAGTAAAGCGCAGAGAGCAATAGGTCAGAAAACTCCAATTTACGTATAGGACACCAAACTAATAAGGCTGGCTGAGCCAATTAACTTCTGTCTATAAATTAGCTCAGCCCCATCCATCCCTTTGCTGCAGAACAACAGGTCCCAAATCTCCAAGTAATCTTACCTGGCATATCTGTCTTCTTGGCTCTTTGACCTTCACTACATATCTCTGGATTAATCTTTCTGGAAATTCCCTTCTTAGCTTTGAACACTCCTCAGGACTGCTTTTTTCCTTTGAAGCTGAGACTACCTGCACCATGCCTCCATTTATCATCCTTCATAAACCTTGGGACCAGCCTGGCTTTTCCCTGACAGTTCTTGTGGACTATAGGTGTGCTTACTTGGTTACTCACTAGCCTTAAACAGGACAGTAAATTCCCTGTAGGGGAATATCTGTGATGTATCTGCACCTATTTTGAATGGTTTATTTAGCACTTTAAGGTATGCATCCAGTGTTATAATACTGCTGGATATCATGAGTAGAAAAGTCTTACATTCATATTCTGCACTGGTATCTCATTGGATGCATAGAACTTTGGGAACTGTTGATATGTGTTCAATATTGTATACAAGTTCAGAATTGTTAAAAATTTGGAGAATTTAAACCGTGATTGCAATTGCAATATTAATTTATAATTGGCCGTATAGGATTCAAAAAGATGTATATTGGCAGCTAGTTTGGGAGTGCATTTGAGGATCTGGAAGTCTGTGAATGTTATGGATCCACAGCCTTACTGAGCACATCACTGACACACCTCCCAGCAGGCTTCCTTTCTGAAGCTGGAGAAAAAATATCTGCAAAAGTATATTCTGAGAAGACTGGAAGCAGACTTCTGAGGTTGGTTTTCAGTTTTTGAGGGGCTTATTTAGCCCTCAGAGGGGAGATCCAATGTGCCCAGGGTGGTGAACAAGGGGTTGCAGGAACTGAGAACATTCAGGATAGCTGCAGGAATGTTCAGGAGCTGAGAAAATTGAGAATAATTGCAGTCTTGTGTGGCACTGTACAGGAAAAATAATGTCACATATTTCTGTGTCTTGTGGAGGCTAGTGCACCCACTCAGATATGAAGAGGTCAGATAGAGATGGTGAAGTTGGACTTGGAGCACTTTTTGTTGAACCATTGACAGTGACCGATCCTAAAATGAAAATCTTTCTAGTGTGGAATATGGCTAAGGCTGGAGGTCCTTCCTGACCTCCCTTCCTCGTGACTGCATAAACCACCTAGACCCCACTTCCTGTCTGTTTCTCCTCAGCCTTTCACCAGCCAGCCATGTTCTGTGTGGAAGCCTGCCCTGACTGCAGTCCCCCTCAAATCTTTAAAGGGAGATATGATGCAAAAGTCCATTCCCTTCCCAGCACTTGACCCTCATGCAAACCTCCATGTCAGTCCAAAAATCGACCCTTCACCCAGTGGTGTCCTGTAGGTGCTCACATACGAATAATCCTTTCCCTTTTTTCCATATCTGCCATTCTTAATGTGATCTATTTAACCAGCACTGCCTAAGCCAGTGGTTCTCAACCTGTGGGTCCCCAGATGTTTTTGGACTTTAGCTCCCAGAAGTCCTGAGCATTGACCATAGTGGCTGGGGCTTCTGGGAGCTGAAGTCCGAAAACATCTGGGGACCCACAGGTTGAGAACCACTGGCCTAAGCCAATATTCCTAACATGTTCCATTAGCAACCAGCATCGGAGTGTGCGTGTGTGAAAAATTCCCAGCTACATTTTCATAAACATACCAAAAAGGTGACTGGGCCAAAAAATCCTACCCAGGTCCACTAGCTATGAAGCCTGCTCTGACCCATAGAATGACAGAGTAAACTAGTGAAAAAACAAGAAGCTGAAGTTGGGGCAAGCTGGACTTTAATATTCTGGTCTATCTCCACACTGTTGTAAGTTGTATCAGGACGTAGGGATCATGGCCTACAACGTCTCACTTGTCCCACAGGGCTGTGGAAGGGAAAGAGAATTAGTGGACACTTCTGAAGACATCTCAAGGCTTTTTGATACTTGAGGTCAAGTGGAACACAATGTGACATTTTTCCCTTCTGGAGAGTACCCCTCCTTATCTTCCTTTCTCCCAATAAAACAAGTCCAGATTTTTTCATCAGAAGCATGAAAAGCCATTGTACTTCCCTTCTTGCTGTCTCAAATGCTTTTTAAAAAAATCTTTTTGAATCAAATCCTCACCAAAGAAGACTTATTCTCTCTTCCAACTAGTTTTCTGCAAACTTTTCCTTTCTTTCTTTTTATTTATAGATCAAACTCACAGTTCTATCAAACCTCAAAGGCACATTGTCAACTCTTATTGACCTCGCATGTAACCTAGCCTTAGTTTATCGCTTCCCTTTAGAGCAGAAAATATGGCTGTTGCTCTTCCAGCTATAGATCTTCTAGGTTCAATAGCTCCCCCTCTGAGTAATTAAAAGAAAAAACAGAAGCAGAGAATGTGTGGCTAGTTGAAATGAGTGTATATGTTGGTTGCCTAGTCACAATAATTAGGCAATTGATTAGCGATTTTCAATGCAGACCATTAAATACTTGCGCTCATAAAGCCATCAACCTGATTTTAAACCACACTCTTCAGTGCCTCCATGCTGCCCCCTGTCTTCTTCCATGTTTGTATTATTGAAATGTCTTCATTTAAACCTACAAGGTGAAAATGTTTACATGTTGGTCTGAAAGACAAAGTCACGTACAGTCCAGAATCAAACATTTTGTTCACTTTATCGACAAGGTATAGAGCTGACAATGTTGAATAGTTTTATTTTCTTCAATATATTCATTGTGGAGGTTTTAGGGACACTCTAGCTTGCCAAAAGTGTCAAGGCAAGATGGTTCAAGTCAAGGAGCACTTTCCCTCATGGGAAAATGGTTTGGGGGCACACCCCAGTGGTGAGCTGGGAAAAATCCAAAGTGGGTAGGAACACCCCATTTTATCCCTGTTTTTTGTCTCTTTTTGCACCCTTTCTCCCTCACGCACACATACCCCACACACTCACACATTCCTTTTCTCTCATAGGTCATTGCCAGCCTACACTGTTATAGTACTATGATTCCACTTTCAATATCCTGTGGAATTCTGGGGTTTGTAGTTTACTGAGGCCAAAGAGTTCTCTTTCTGAGAATTATAAATGCCCCTCCCCAAACTGCAAAGCCCAGGATTCCATAGGATGTTGAAAGTGAAATAGCAGTGTAGGGTGGAAATGGCCATACATACACCACCATCACCCATCCACCCATCCATCCATCCAGCCATCCATCCAGCCATCCATCCATCATATTTTCGGTCAAGCCTTTTCATCATGTTTCATGGAATGTCATTGAGTGGCAATTGTATTAGTGGTGGTTGGGCCAAATTTGAAGTGGGTAGGAATACACTTTTTTCTGTCTTTTTTGTCACCTTTTCCTCTCTCTCTCTCTCTCTCTCTCTCTCTCTCACACACACACACACACAGAGTGCTCACAGAATCATGGGACCAGATGAATATTCTAGAAAGACCTGCCTGAATACAAGCCTACGTAAAAAGCATCTTTTGTCACTACATGTTTTCAGGGTATTTAAAATAAGGAGTGGGAGAGAGGGAAGCAAAAGAGATTAGTTGGATGCATGATAAGGTAAGCCTACCCTTTACTTTATATCTTACACATTTCCACACAATGCATCATCCATCCATCCCTTCTTTTTTATGCATACAACAGTTGCCCATTCTATCTCTCTTCTCAAATATACTGAATCAGTGGCCTGTTCTGCGCTGGGTGAGGGAATTGCCCCATGCCGGTACTTACCGGACCTGTGTGCTCCATGTGAGGGTCCACGCTGGTCTGGAGCAGTCCGTGGCCGCCGCTCCACACTGCTCCGGGGACAAAAATGGCGGCTTCCGGTTGGTCGAGGCTCTTCACCAACCGGTGAAGCTCGCCAGCCTAAAGCCCGCCCCTGGCAGATCTGCAGGCTCGCACTGGTGTGAGCCTGAAAATCTGCACCAGAGCGCGGCCACGGAGTGGCGTGCTCCATGCTTTTAAAAGACCTGTTTTAAGCGGTCTTTCAAAAGCACGCTGAATGACCACATTGGGTCATTCTGGAGCGGGCTGAGGTCTGGAACTACACAAAGTAGTCCGGACTCAGTCCGCTCCCAGGTGTAGACGTCCTCTCTGGAGGACGCTCTGCACCGTTTTAAAAACCCAGTGTGGAAAAGGCCAGTGTTTGATAACCATGCATTGTTCTTTTTCACAGAGATTTTAGAGTCTCCAATCTTTGGATCTATTTACACTTGCTTAAAATTATTTACAGCTAAAGCTAATCTTTAACAGTATTAGTCTCAGCAGTCTCCTGTCTCAGCTCTCTCAGCCACACAGAGCTCCTGCTTCCTTCTGTCTGCTTCACGCCCTGGCTCCATCCCCCAATCTTAACCTGTCTTGGAATATTTCACTCTAGTCCCTTTAAGTGGTATCATCACAAACCAATGTGACATTAACTTGATACTTGGCTGAAATTGGGGGTTGGGGTTGAGAGCTTCCTCTGACAGTTTGGGATCTAGTGAAATTCCGTTTTTTTAATTTCCTTTTGGCTTCTGGAAGACAGGATCGTTCAGATGATTGTGTTCGATTTTGAGCACTTGTCGTTCAGTTTTGGTGGCATGAAGCCAAGGAACTGAGCTTCAAGGCAGGAAGGTTTCCCTTCTGTTTTAATGGGCTCTGGTTTCCTTTCCTTTGCTCATGGTGCTGGCAAGACCAGAATTGTATTTTATCTTACCCTAGCAGCTGTCCTGAAAATATTTGATGGCAACAGTTGCAGAAATAGCCATTGTAGTCTCCTATTCCCCATGGTGGGTGGTATGTATCAATAATACTGGATGTCGTTGTTTTTGTGGTTTCTTTTTCCAAATTAAGAACTAAAGAGCCTTGTTTCCTCAGTTAAAAGCACAATTAAAAAAAAGGAGTGGGAAGTACCCAAGAAAGTCTAATTGAGCCTTTCCTGAAAAATAGAGCTCCTCTCAAAAGGAAGAGAGAGAAAACAAAAAAAATGGCAGGCACCTGTTTCTCTGTGTCTTCCGAAAGCACATCCCTGGGGAATGGTGTGCTTTCATCAATGTTGGCTTCTACATAATGTGTTGCAGAGGTTGGGACCTTTAGAAAATATATAAGTAAAACAACAGCCACCTGTTCAACAGAGAAAGCAATGGAGTCCTCTGGAGGCTTTTAGCATTGCTTGAGTGGAACTTACCTTGAAACCACCACAGGACAAGCAAGAATGGAAGAACCAGGAGAAATTATTTGTTGTTCCCTATTTAGCCAAATCAACAATACCATCCACACACAACAGCAAGTTATTAGAGTGTTTGTGTTGGGGGAAGGTGAGAAAGAGCTTGGAAAAGAAATATACTAGCAGGAGGAACCCCCAAGATGATGATGATGATGATGACAACGATGACAATGACAACAATGACGACAACGACGATCTTTATTTGTACTCTGCTTTTTTTCTAGGTTGGGATTCAAAGTGGTTAAAAAAGTCAAAAGACATAGGGCCTTTGCGCACTACACTGTTACAGTGTTTTCATTCCACTTTTATTCCTATTTCCTATTCCACTTTCCAGGATCTTATGGAATCCTGTGGTTTGCAGTTTAAGGAGAGGCATTTAGAATACTCAGCCAGAGAGCTCTTTGGCCTCAGTAAACTACAAACCCCAGAATTCCACAGGAGGTTGAAAGTGGAATAATAGCACTAGTACAGTGTAGAGCGGAAATGGCCATACTTAAAAATCCAGGAATACAAATGTTAAAACACAATTAGAAATCAAGAAGAATTAAAGCAAAGTTCAAATACATAATTAAAACTAACATATCCATAAATCCAGCAACTTCAGCACAATTAACGATATCCAGCACCTTTTATCACACATCAAATGACTGTTGGAATAGAGATGTCTTTACCCTCAAGCTTTCTTAGTAAGCCATAAAGGGCATGGATCTAGAGCACATGTGGTAGCTCTCATATTTCCGAGAATCCTGTCAACACAATCATGTTGTACAAGTGGAAAAGTGTCCATTATCACTGGAAAATGAGAGGCCAGAATTACATCCACTGGATATGTATCAATCATACCATATTAATCAGAATGGATCTGAGTGATTTTATCTCCAAAATACTAGGCAAATTATTCACAGTGGGCTGTCAAATGATCTGCAATTTCCTTTCTTTGGCCTGTGTGTAAAAGACCCCTGACCACTTGAAACACCTCTGTGGCTGGCTCCCTGCAGATGCAATAGAGGCAGTGAAGAAATTTGCCATGATTGTCTTTATTGTTGCAGAGTAAGCTCTCAGATAAGCTCTGGCCTCGGTTCCATTGGAGGCATTCCAGGTTTTCTGCCATTGTCACTCTTCGCATGTGTTTCATCACCACCTGCTCCCTGGAAAACCAGTTTGGCTCCACTTTGTGAGAGGTGACATTCAGGAGCATTTGTGTCCACTAACCTGGCCATTTCTGTATTCCAGAGATCAGTCAGAACCTATTCCACAGGACTGCCTGTCAAGGCAGCAGGAAACTTCTCAAGAACCATCAGAAATCGATCCAGCCCCCTTGATGTCTATGACAACAGAACTATACATAGTTCCTCTACTCCCTGATCACATTCACCCTACCCACTACAGAAAACAAGGTCCAGAGTATACTCAGCAGCATGAGTAGTGACAGATACCATTTGGGACCCATGGTTGTCATGGCAGACATGAAGTCTTGAGCCAATCCCAACAGAGTGATTTCAGTGTGGTGTTTAAACCCCCCAGTATTACAAACCAGGAAGATTCCAACATGAATCCTGAAGTTACACTAACTAGCTCAAGAAGGGAGACTATTGAGCAGTGGGGTGGGCAGTAAACCTAATCTGTCCAGGCCCCCCAGCTTCAGGTAAACACACTTGAACCCAGAAAACCGTGGGATAAGGCACCTGTACAAGGGGATGGAATCTGTATAGACTACTGCAGCTCCACCTCTCTCCCACATCTTTCCTGCTGCTGAACAGAGAACCCTTGTAAACCAAGATGAGAGAGCTTAACCCCACCCTCCAGCCTCATCCATCTGGGTTTCTGTGATGCATGCCAAGCTGGCATGTTCACCTAGGAACAAGTCCTGAATGGAAACTGTTTTCTCACTTACAAACCAGGTATCAGTAGCAATATCGTCACCCCAGGGGTAATGTTGCCAGGACCATCCAGGTTATCTGAGTTGGAGGACATTTTATAACAGAATTCCAACCACTATCTCTCAGCCTCACCTACATCACAGGACTGATGTGAGGATAAATACAAAGAAAAGGACCATGTATGCTGCCTTGAACAACTTTGAATAATTATGAGATGAGGAAAATAACAAAAACGACAATAATAGTAATGGTGATTATGTTTACTGCACTCTCCAATGTTTTCCTAGATGGAAACACAGGGCCTTTTTGCCCTACGCTGTTATAGTGCTATTATTCCACTTTCTACATCCTGTGGAATTCTGGGGTTCATAGTTTATGAGGCCAAAGTACGCTCTGGCTGAGAATTCTAAATGCACCTCCCTAAACTAAAAACCCCAGGATTCCATAGGATGTTGAAAATGGAACAATAGCACTATAACAGTGTAGGGTGGAAATGGCCACAGTTTAAAGATTTCAGGACATCCTTGACTATTGCTTTACAATTGATCCAAGAGCACTTACTCATTACAAGCTTCCTGTGGATGGGCTTGCTAACAATACCACTCAGCTCAAGACTATATCTTTACCTCAAATCTTCTTACGCATCCCAAAATCGAATTATAACCATATGGAAGTCATCTAGCTAGCATTCTCTACAAGTATGCAACTTTCATGTGGCTTCCCACATGATCCTGCCATATATTACAGCTTGTCAAGAATTATACTTTTGGTACCTCACTTTTAAAAAAAAAAAAAAAGTGAATGTAAACACACACACACACAGACTGTTCCCCCTTCAATTTTGGTCACAAATAGGGATTCAATTTTAGGTTATTCTAGAAAGTGAAATAAGTGTATGCCTCTGATCTGAGAGACTTATCTCTGCTCAACCACATTTCATCAAAAATGAGAAAAACAGCAGCCACTTGAGGGAATTCTCCATAAGCTTGAAACAAATAAACTAATGTGATTTTGTATTGGTTTTTGCCAGTTGTAGAAGTACTTATCTCTCTTGGCAGCAGAGTTTGGAAAAGTTCTTTTTTTTTGGATGGAGGTTCCTCAAGTTCACATTGAAGTTCATATTTTGAAGAGGTGCATAAGCAAGTTTTTTTTGTGTGTCCATAGAGAATATGCATGCAAAAATGTACACAGTTGGGAAAATGTGCACAAGAGCACACACAAATTTGTTTGTGGGATTAAAAAAAAGGGTCAGAATTGATTACATAATAGGAGTGGGAGAGAATGTCAGTGGAATATTGAGAAGTGCAATAAAAATGAGGTTAACAGATTTTCACATCCTTTGTGGGAAAAATTAGGTTTTCTAAGATGGAACCCTATCTTGGAAGAAACAAAGAAACACAAAAAGTAAGTAAGTAAGTACAGGCTTCCACAACTTATCTGACAGGTTAGGGACTGGAGCACATAAGAAAACACAATTGGTTGAAAAGCAAAACCCATGTATTGTACTGTAGAGAGTGTGAAGGCATTATGGAAGCCCATTTGGGACTGACCACAAGTGCAAAGTATCTTTCCCCACTTCTCAGTTCATTTTGCAAGCAGTCCATGCATGTGAGCAGTTCCAATTGAGCCTTCATAGACAAGAGAACTGATGAAAGAGCAGAAGCCCCCTTGAATGAATAGAACTTGTCCTTCATTTGGAAACATTGAAAGATGAGTTGTCAGATAATGGTGCATCAAAAGATGTGGGCTTCCTGTATGAGAGAGAAGAAGGGAAGGAAGGAAGGAAGGGAAAAACCAGCAACCATTTAAACACAGAAGATTCTCTGGCCTTTTCCACGCAGGGGAATTAAAACGGCACGGTGCATTCTCTACGGAAGTCATCTGCACCTTGGAGCAGACTAGGTTCGGACTACTTACCAGAGATCCGCACCTCAGTCCACTCTGAAACACCCTCAACTGGTCCTCCAGCGTGCTTTTTAAAGACTGGAAAAAAGAGATTTCTCATTTTTCCAGAGTGCGCCATTGCGTACCTGCTCCCTTGTGCAGATTCACAGGCTTGCACCAATGCAAGCCTGCAGAGGGCGGGCTTTAGGCATGGCGAGTTTCAGTGGTTGGTCAGGACCCATGGACAACCAGAAGCCGCCATTTTGGAAGCCAGAGCAGTGTGGATCTAAGGCCTCGCACTGCTCCGATTCACCCTGGACCAGACCGAGGAGCCAGAAGATCCAGTGAGTAACAGCACAGAGCAATTCCCTCGCCTCGTGCGGAAATGGCCTCCAACTGGCATCCTGCTAGCTATTTATGTCATTGGCAATTGACTTAAGATTACATAATGGTCAATTGCAACATCACACAATGCTCACATTCTCAGGAGTGGAGCAGAGAAATAGATAAACTTCTAGGACCATTGGACAACAGAACTAACGGTGTGGCTGTTGCACCATGGGACACATTGCACAGGGAGCATCAACATGCTATGGGACCCACTGGACAATAGAGATGAGAATGCTGGTGGAACTCATTGTGCAGTGGGAACTTGCCCCATTGCAATTCACTAGAAGGTTTGTGTATGCTGCCATGGACATAGCTATGACATTATAAAGTTACAAACAGTTGCCTCCGTTGCAAAAACTCAAACCTTTCCGTCTGTCTGTCTATCTATCTGTCTACCTACCTATCTATATGAACATTTACTGGCTGGCATTATGATCACAGTTATCTAGAGTTACTCATCCATAACCAATTTGTATTCATGATATCTATGTATTCATGATTATAGCAGTAGTGTAACAAACATTTAGAGATTGTAAAAGTCCCTCAGTCCTTCCTAAGGGCAGTGGTTGCTACATGTGTCTGAGATCTACTCTCGTTGATCGCAGCACAGCAGACTGACATTTCCACCCTCCTATAAGCAGTCTCCAGTGAAGGGGGGAATTGCTTCCAATTGTCACACCAGAGATTGCTGGAGGGAGTGAGGTAGAAAGGCCATTCTGCTACATCTTAATTTACAGGAGAACAAACCTCCATCACCCACAGCAGCTGCTTGGTAAGGCAGGATGGAGATGTTACACCCCAGAGTGACCCTAAGAGAGGACACTTAAATTGGCAAGACTTCCCCCATATTGGATATTGGTTAGCAAAGGCCAGTTGCAGTTAAAAACAACCTTGGTGTTGAATGGGAAATCCTTAACAACAATACCGTCTCCCTCTGCTGTATAGGAACGTAGACAACGTCCTTTAGGCTAAAAGACTGACCTATTGTTCCAAGTCACGTATCTCTAGGCAGACAATAGACTTGCTCCTGGACACTGTCACACCCCGAGCTACTTTGATGAACTGTGCGTAGCCAAACAAACAAAACCCATCTATTCAGAATTTTAAACCTATCACGCACCTGAACTTCCCAATAAGAAACAATACTGAAGAGGGGTCGTGATATTTGCCTAACATTATATTCCACAATCATCACCCATTAACGCCACTTTGTTAGCCAATATCTGGCCTGAGGACAGAAATTGGCTGTAAAAATTCTCAGTTTTTGAGCCTCTTTGGAGAGCCTCCCAGACCGGACAAGGGCCCATTTCGCTGCTACCGAGGTATCTCACTCAAGCCTCTCAGATGCTGCTGAGAGCTAAATGCGACTCGCGTCTCTGACCCACCACGAAACCCCGCTGCCTCCAGCCTTCCAGCCCTGGGATCCAGCCTCCCCTTGGTGTTTTACACTGAGCCTTCGCTAATCTCATCCTTCTCCAGGACGCCTAGACTAAGGTCCGTATGCCCTCTCTTCCAACTGTCTCTTATTTCCAGCTTCATTTCTGTAGCCCTTGTGTGATTGTAGGATTATTTGTTAGCGTGTGTTGCGACTTTCCCTGTTAGTTTTAATAAAATTACTTTAGACTATTCCTCTGACTCTTGCGTGGTTCTGACCCCGTAGACATAGGGTTAAAGATCCTCTGCCCTGACCTCTCGCAAGCTTTGAGTTTCTCTGTTAATTCCCTTAATTTGAAGTCTGTTTGGTCGTACTCAAGATACCCCCCAATTTTCAGGGTAACAGAGAAGGGCAGGGCAGTGTTATTTAGTTAGGTATACTGATTATTGGATAATTCTTGAAGAATTCTATTCCACACAAATAGTGATCTTTGCACTGAAAATGATTGTGAAAATGTGGTGCAGAAAAATGTATGAACAAAAGTGCTTAAACCACTCTTGTAGGCCTGCTTTAAAGGTAATATTGGGTATGCACAGACCTTGCTTACAGCTTAATATTATCACTGGCAGGTCCTGAAATTCAAGTGGTTGATAACTTGGTGAGTTACAGCTGCAGGCATAACCAGTGATTGCTGAGATTGAAAAGCAAAGCCAGGAACCTTGGACTTAGGTATACATGTGGTGCTTAATTTTTTTGTACGCATATAGAGTCATGCTTAAATTGGGCCATGAAAAGATTGAGAAGGAAAAAAATATGGGAAAGAGTGAGTAGACGAGAAAAGATGCTTCGGTATGAAAAACTGATAAGTGTGGTGGGTAGGAAAACAGCTCCTTTGTTTACTGGTTGGAAAGACGTGATTCCATGTTTGGCCTTCTTCACACTGGCAGTGCTCCATCTTCTTTCTCTGGGTGATAAGAGCAACCTTTCCCTTACAGGAATATCCCCAGGGAAATTACTCAAAGCCAGTTAGTGTTGGAAAATTTATAAGAAAAATATAATTTCATGAGAGCAAAGTCTTAATTAAATCCACCCTCTGCTGAAAGGTTTGTGCAATTGCTGCAATTATTATTTCTCCCTAGTTTTTCTTCTCATGAAGCAGAGTTGGAAAGGTCAAAACACCTTACTGAGTACAATATTAGCAAATTTTGTCAGTTTGGAGAATAAGAAGCAGTGCTCTGTGCTGCGCAAGGGGCAGTCAGTATTAAAAACACTTTACCAAGAATTATTATCCTGTCCCAATGAGTCACGTTGTCTCATGATAACTCTGGTAGGATAGCCTAAGTCTGGTAATTTGCTCAGTCTCACCATGGCATTAACTTTCTGTGGTGGTGGGATTTCATGTTTCTTTGAGGTAAGAGAGTATGCTGATGGCAGCACTGCTTCTGATAGGGTTTCCCATATCAGACAGGCTTTTACTTTGGACTAAGTGTGCCAAACAGTTACTGGGCAGCAGCAGCAGTGTGTGTGGAGTTACATTGGTAGAAGCTCTCCCAGAGACTATGGCCCTTTCTGCACCTTACCTTATCATATCACCCTGCAGTTGCAATCCTGGCAGTGCCTCTATTGGGAAAGGAGCACAATGGGAAGGCTCCCCTCTGCATGGGACTAGATCCCTGTGGAAGAGAGCACGATAGACACACCTCTTTCTTCTGCAGTGCAGCCGGGCACTTTCCTATGCTGAACTGGGGCAGGAAGTGGCTCCATTGCACTTCTAAGCCCTTTGCAGGGTAAGTAAGTGTAGGAGATTGCACAGTTGGGTGCCATTGATGGGGTAAACCCACCAATGATTTACTCCACAATCATGCTGGTTGGTGATGGGAGAAACATGGGACCACAAGGATGTCATGCAGAAGTGTCATCACAGTCTTGCTCCTCTTGTGTTGCCATCATGGAGTGACTCCTGTCTGTGGAAAAAGCAGTGGCACTTTAACTATGCCATTTCTGTACTACTCTGTTATAGTGCTATTATTCTACTTTCAATATGCTGTGGAATCCCAGAATTTGCTGTTGGAGGGGCCTTTAGAATTCTCAGCCAGGGAGCTCTTTGGCCTCAGTAAACTACAAACACCAGAATTCCACAGGATGTTAAAAGTGGAATAATAGCACTGTAACAGTGTAGTGTGGAAATGGCCTAACCATTGCTAGTACTACACAGAAGAAGGCGCATGAAAATCCTATGATGAGGCAAATCTTAGCTTGAGTAGACCCATTCAATTAGTTGATGAATAGTGAGTGAATGCTTAAGCAAATCCAATTAATTCAATGGCTCTATTCTAATTGGAACTAAAAATAAGATTTAAGCTAGTAAACCAAGTTTTTTCCCAGACTTTTAGGCATACAAGAAAGGAGGACAGACATATGCTTTGAATTCTATGTTATACACACTGCTTCTTTCAGTCCACAGCCAAGGGTTCCAGATATGAATGCATAGTATTCATATTCCTCACAGTTGGTAAGCAGGAGCATACAAATCAGCCCACCCTGAATTCATCAAGGTCTCTGATTTCTACACCAGACTTGTACCAGTTCAGCAACATATTATATTGTGAGCCTTATATTTTCTTCTGCACAGAATTTCATTTATTTTTCTGTGCCCTTTCCCCCCAAAATGTATGCATTTGTGCACCCTTTTTTTCCCAACTGTACACACTTTTCATGCTTATTTTCCTAAGGAACTTGTTACATTTTTTTTCCAATGATGGGAAACAGAAAAATACATGCACATGTTTCCTAACAGTCTCACAGATTATGAATTAGACAAATATGAATGTTGTTTCTTGTCAGTGCAGTGCAAATGTCTTTTCCATTCCTAAAATGCAGGATGTCCATCATCAGTGGTTTGCCATCTAACTATATAATGCAGCCATGTTTGTTTGACGTGATTAAAATGAGCAGATTGGCTTTGCCCCCTACTGTTTGGAATGCACGCCTTGCAGCCCTTGAGTCCTTCTCAAGTTACTACTTCCTTCTGCTTACAATTGTCTTAGCTGGGGGGTAAAATATTCAAAGGGCATGACTATTGAACAAGCCCAATAATTTAAATTGCCCTGAGGGAGCTGATTCTGAACTCTGACAATTGGCTATTGGCTAGGACATCTACAAATGAATGCACACAACAGGCTACAATGGGCAATTTAGCTCACAGGCTGGCTTAGTAGCCACAGGTGTCACTGAGACATTCCGAATGTTGAATACCCCAAACTTTTCACCATGAAATAGAGCACATGTGGTGCTGTAATTGAGATACACTGGGGAAATCCCTTTGCTTTCTCTAGAGCTCATCCTTACATCTCTACTGGATGCTAAAGCTAGTATTTTGACATGAATGCAGGACTAGCTTGAAATGTACGGAACTGCCAGCTGACACATGGCCAGTTAACCTTAATATGCCTTTTCTCCCTTAGATAAAATGTCATTGCATGGCTTGAGGTTTTCCAAGATGTATATATTTAGTAGTCAAGAAAGATGACTTTGTTAAAATGGACCTTGGTAAGCCCAGTGAAGTGTGACTGCTTAGGTGCTGCAGTCTCAATCAACTATATAATGGGTGATCTCTCCCTACTATGGGAGAAGAGAAGGCCAAGAGGTGACATGATAGCTATGTTTACCCTTGACTGATAAATTTTACTCCATTCATTGGTCTTCCCAAACCAACTTCATTCCTGAAAAAAGGGTGCTAGCAGACAGGGAAATAAACCAGTGTAATGCGGAGAAGATATGGAGTTGTGGAAAAGAAGATTAATCCATCCCTTGGTTACTGGAAATCTGCATCCAGTTTGGGCATCACAATTCAAGAAGGCAGAGAAGGGTGACCAAAATAATAAAAAGCCTGGAAACCATATTTAAATATTTGAAGGGATGTCATATGGAGCAAGCTTGTTTTCTCTTGCTCCAGAGACTGGGACATGGAACAGTGGCTTCAAACTTAAGGAAAGGCGATTCCACCTAAACGTTAGGAAGAACTTCCTGATGATCAGAGCATTTCAACAGTAGAATATGCTGCTGGGAGTGTGGTGGAGTTTCCTTCTTTGGAGGTTTTTAAACAGAGGCTGGAAGGCCATCTGTTGGGAGTGTTTTTATTATAGCATGGCAGGGGTTGGACTTGATGGCCTTGTGGTCTCTTCCAACTCTATGACTCTTCCAACTCTATGATGTTTCCACACAATGTCACTATAACATTATAGCAGCAAGTTGTTACCAGTCCAGGAGCCGTGCTTCTGCATGATGTCATTGCTATCTAGCTGGTATCCCATCCCCAAGCATTGCCAAATCACCATATTTGATTTCAAGAAAGAATTCATTAAGAGACTCCTATAGCGCTTCAATCCCATTAGCTGTCATAGGCCCTTTTTGCACGGTGTTTCTTAAGTGAAAGGGCCCCTTGAGCATCGTGTAAATGTGAGGAGTGGGCTGCATGACGCACTCACATTTACATGATGCTCAAGAGCGTGACGCAAACCACTAGTGGATTTTCTTATTTTCGGCTTCAAGCCGAAAATGCTGTGTGGTCGCGCAACGCTCAGGGGCATGGAACGCACTTACCTGCCGTGCGCAGCCTCCTGAGCCACGCTGGTCGTGCTTCCTGCCTCAGCACTAGCCTTCAACTCCCAGGCTGCACTGTGGTAGGAAGGGGCGGGGTGCAGGCAGGGCGCTTGCGCGACTAGCCAGCAGCTGCGGCGCTGAAGCAGCAGAGACGGGACAGCCTCTTGCAAGAGGCTGCTTGCGCAATCCCTGTGCTCCAGCACCAAGAACAGGTAAGTTGTGCAAAGGGCCATAGTGCGGTACTGTTATAGTGCTTGATAGCACTTCCTGTTGTGGCGGATCCACAGCGGGCAGGCTGTGAGCACGCCCAGCTTGTTGCTCCCTCAGCAACTCCCATGGCATGGTAACTTCCTATCACCTCTTTCTGTTTGTTTTGAATGTCTCCTTTGAGTCACAACTTTCTATTTTTTAAAATATATTTTTAAACAGTATAGGACAAAAATGCAATAGTGTACTGGCATGTCGTGCTGTTACAACATTGCTGCATTAGTTCAGCTTCCAAAAACAACAACAAAAATTACCCCCCAATCAGGGGTGGTGGGGCAGGGTGAAGGTGGGGCACAGGTGTGGCCAGGGACACTGTAGTATGGAAGGAACACCGGTGGCAATACCGCTACCCATCTGCTTAAGGGAGAAGGGTTCCGAGGTCCATAATCCAATAGCATTGCACGAATGGTGATGCCGCCATTATAATGGTATAATGCACTAATGGCCTCTACTGCAGAAATAGACTATGATTCTATGTTTCCATTTGTGGTCATTCACTTCTTATCCTGAAAGTTTCACCTCCTAAGCCATTTCCACACTAGACTGTTATAGCGCTATGATTCCACTTTCAACACCCTATGGAATCGGCCCCTCCCAAAACTGCAGACCCCAGGATTCCATGCATGGGACTGGGAGGAGGAGAATTGGAGGGAGAAGGTACACTGACTCGCAAATAATCAAATTCACAAAGATCAAAGCCACAAATGTGAAGGGAGGACAGTATATACAAACAGGAATCTCTCTTTTTTAGACTCATCACTGTTGAGAAAAACAATGACTTCTCCTTGGTTCAGGAGAGCATGGTGAATTATATCTAAACAGGATTTTTGTCCTAGGAAATAACATGCAGTTGGTAATAACAATAATAAAAAAAATTAACCCAATCAGCTTGGCAACTTAATGATTGTGCAGTAACCTACTGGCCTTTCACACTATGTTACTGTAGCACTACAATTCCACTTCAACTGTCATGGCTGCGTCCTGTGAGATCCTGGGATTTGTAGCTTAGTGAGATATTAGAGCTCACCAGTTGTGAATTCCAATAGCCTTCTCTAAGGCCATTTCCACACTAGAGTGGAGGAGCATTTCACCATGTGTTATGAGTGGTGTTTTTTTACTCCGATTTACCCTGATTCCTATATGCACACCCTCCAGTTTCTATGGAAGTAAAGCAGAGGAAATCGCTTGTAGCTTCCGCATCGTCAATTCTCATGGAACTCCTATTCTGCTCCCTTGCTCCACCTTGCTGCCGCTGATTGGTCAATTTTTTAAAAAATGTGGTAGAAACTGTTGCTACGTTTTAGCGCAAGTGTGTGAATCAATGTAATGCTTCTGCACGTAAGAAAAAAATGCAGCAGAAATGGTTTGGGTTGTTTACATCAGAGTTTTTCCATTTTTACAATACATCAGTTTGACGTTGATGTTAATTACGCTAACACCTCAACTCGTGCGGAACCATGGGGGACAGAACGACGCCAAATGTGCTGATGTAAAATACAACACTACTGCACTGTATCAGCCTTGTGTGGAAAGGGCACATACTGCAAATCCCAAAATTCCATAGGATGTTGCCATGGCAGTTAAAGTGAAATTGTAGTGCTATAATTGTACAACATGAAAGAGCCTGTGATAACCATGTGGGCAAATTCTTTGGTTGACTTTTAGTTTGCTAGTTTTGCTTCCCAGGGAAATGCACTTCATTCAGAACAGAGCCAAACAGTTTTGGATTAAGGTCCCTCTACAGAGTATGTTTTTCCTGAAATCTTATTCAGTCTGTCTATATGGAAGCATTCCCCCCCCCACTTCCTGTTAGTAAATTTAATCTCTAGCCCTGGAATTTCCATTTTGCTTTTTTCCCCCCTTCAAGTTCTGATGAGAGTGAACAGCTGGCTTATACTGGGGATTTTGTTGACAGCATTCAGTTGTTACTCTTTTTCTTCCTTCCTTCCTTCCCCGTTTTTTTTGGTCAGACGGCGCCTGCATCCCTTTGTCTGGCTACTGTTGGACATGTCAGCTTACACTGCTCTAACCCTCAGCTGTTCTTTCCCCTCATGCTATGCATTGCATTTTTTTTTTCACATTAGCTTTAAACATGCCTTAAAAAAATAACGTAAAATGTCGACAGAGCTGATCGGTTGCCACAGTAACCTCTAAAATGGGTGAAATTTGATCCTAAAGCGGCCAGGAACTTTTGAGGAAAAGTTTTTTTTTTAATTTTTTTTTCATATGCACTGGAGTGCGCACTTATCTGTCCATCTTGAAAGTGATCAAAATAGCAGCTGAAGGGGCGCTACTTTGAACATTGGAAATGCAAGGAAAACCATGATTTACTTAGGGGAAGAAAATTGACTTCAAAACCCCATCAAACTTTTGAAGTGGATTACAAAGACTTTGATAAGAGATTCCGCACAATGTTTTGCTTCAAAGGATGGGGAAAAAGTTTTTTTTAAAACAAGAAGTGGAAGAAAGAGAAAAATGAGAGGATTCTCTTCAGTATTTTAGGAAGGTGCTTTTTACTGAATACAGTGGCTGTTGCATCTAGACCAATATTGTTGACACTAGCTGGCAGTGGCTCTCCATGGTTTTAGGAAGAATTCATCGGTGAGGACAGGGATTGAACTTTCAACCTTCTGTATGCTGTGTGCTCTACCACTGAACTATTGTCTTCCAGATCACACATGCCTTACTTCTCTATACTTCGGAGAAGTCATGCTCAGCACAGTGATGACAGTTCCCATTGGGCTGACAACCAAAGCTATATGGTTCCTCCATACATTCCCAGTTTGGTATGAGTTGGTACCAGGGAAAAATGGTTCCCAAGAAGGCCCTCTTTGGATTTCACTTAACAGTATGGAAGCCACTGCTACAGAAAGGCATCCTATAGTGCTCCAGTCAGGTCAAAAGCCCCACAGCCTGTGGGAGGAGTCCAAGACTAAGCCCTTCAGAATATCGCTGCCTTAATATCTAAAAGAAGCAACAGTGGCTCATTCAGAAAGTCAGGGAGCATCTGTGACCATTTCTGCACTACACTGTTATAGTGCTATTATTCTGCTTTCAACATCCTGTGGAATTCTGGGGTTTGTAGTTTACTGAGGCCAAAGAGTTCTCTGGCTGAGAATTTTAAGTGCCCCTCCCTAAATTACAAACCTCAGGAGTCCATGGGATGTTGAAAGTGGAATAAAAACACTATAACAGTGTAGTGCAGAAATGGCCTCTGTAGGTTTTGAAACTGTCCAGTTCTTTTCATTTTGATTTTCCCCTGCATATTTCCAAGTTCACATCCAATGTCAGGAATCTCTCCCTGCTGGGCTGCAGCCAGAAAGGGAGGAGAGAGGCCAGGAACATTTGGGGAGTCCGAATATACCACACACCAGGAAAACACAAGCTGAGCCAGGTCAAGGTCCAGTCCAAAGGGTCAGGAGGCAGAGATCCGTCCAGAGCAGTGGTTCTCAACCTGTGGGTCCCCAGATGTTCATGGACTTCAGCTCCCAGAAGCCCCAGCCACTATGGTCAATGCTCAGGGCTTCTGGGAGCTGAAGTCCATGAACATCTGGGGACCCACAGGTTGAGAACCACTGGTCCAGAGGGTTTCAGGAAGCAGGAGACACAAAGGTTGTAAGGGCTTGCTAATAATTTGCTCCAAGCAAGCAGCAGCCATGCTGTTACCCTGTAAACTGTGGGTCCCGGGAGGCCCAAATAAACAACCAACAACAAGCAAGATGGGGAAAATTAGCTGGAGCACTCTCTTGGCTAATGAGAGGCAGGGCAACGCAGCGAGATCTTTTATCCTATGTATACCGGTTCAGGTCAGTGAGGAGTCAAGCAGTTTAAAATACTATCAGTTTTATTAAGCAGAATGATAAAAACATAAGCACACCTAATTAGAAAGGAAAGAAAGAGAGTTTAGAGAAATAAGCAATACGCCACCTGTCCGAAGTCCTGGAGACACCAATTGAAGAGAAGGAAGGAAACCCGATGTGGAGACCGAGGGGAATCTGTGGAACCAAGCAGCAGCGAGGGGAGGAAGAAGATCCAAAAGGAGCTTCAAGTGATTTCAGCTTAGTGATTTCACCTAGTGATTCAGCTAGGTCCGACGAGAGTTTCGAAGAGCTCTCAAAACAGGGCATCTTTTATAGGGAAAGAACAACCTCAGGCTAGTCTGGTTTTTGCATGAGCACAATGAGTTTTGGTCTGGGGACAAAGGCTCCGAAAGGTCGGAATTTGCATGATTGAATTATGAACCGAATTGACAATAGTATAGCTGAGATGCAGATGCGGCTAGCTCGGCCATTAAGTGCCTGGCTTGCCAGGGTGTTTTCACAGGTAAAGAGTCCTCTTTGTCTTGCAATCAAGGTGTTTGTGCAGGGTGGCTTCACCTTGAAGCGGAACTGGCTATATCTGGTATTTTACAACTATCACCCATGCCTTGCATCGTGTTTGTTTGCAGGAGCCTTACAAACACTTAGTTGGTGGCAGGAAAAAGGGCAGAATTATGATATCAAAATGATATCTTAGTTCACCAAAGACCAGACCAGATTGCCGTGGTAACAATGCCGGCAGGCTTAAATAGCACCTGTGAGCAGGCGCTGCTCATTATTGTTTCCTCAGCCTAGTCCAAGCAGCCTCCCTCTCAGCAGCCCATTTCAGCCTTCTGTGTGATTGAGGCTGATGGGCACAGCTGGCTGCAACTCCTCTGCATCACTGCTGGTTCCCTCTCTGTCATGAGCTGGCTGGGGCAACTCAGTCTCTGTTTGACCTTCCACTGCAGGGGATGTTTGCAGGTTGACTTACTCACTCACTGGCTCAGCCACCTGCACAATCCGTTGCTCCTCCATCACAGCATCATCATCACCTATCACATCCAAACTCTTTTTTTAAAAAAATCTTGCGTTTTCTTCCTCCATAGTTATTTATTTATTGCATATATATCCTGCCTCTCTCCCAAATGGGATCCAAGGTGGTCTCCTTTGTGTTCTTCCTCTTGTTTTAACTCCTACTCATCATGTGGTCACGTCTGAACTCATGCAACATTTCAGAAACTGATTCTTACCAATTGGCACTGAGCCTTCTTTATTGTTATTCAGGAGTTATAGTCAAAGTTCTAAAGTATCTTAGAAGTATCACACTAATTAATATTAGGATGATTTTTGTTTGGTGTAAACATCCCTCTTTCCCTCACGCAACCTCTGTTGAATCTGCGTCCTGGAAACAAGAGCTTCATTTATTTGTAGTGGTCATCTTAGCTAGTTCTGGAATAATACAAATAGATAGCCAAATAGAGATACGTTTCACTTGAGAAAATGCTTAGTTAATTTAAACTATCATAGGAAGTAGGAATGTCAAGTCTTTGGTAATGACGGGCATTTCCAGGAAATACTTTGGGGTCAAGTATGTGGATTATGTGGATCTCCAAAATAAAACTAGTTTGTACAGGAACAAAACCTGGGACTTTCAGAGAGTTTTTTCTCATCTTGTGGGGTTCAGTCTTGGTGGGACTTTCCACAACTTTGGCTCCTCCTATATGAACTGGGGATTTTCAGAGTTACTATGAATGCAAACTTTGGATTCTATTCTACAGTGCAAAGTTTTATAGAAAAACAAACATGTAACCTCTGGCCTATTCAGTGTAAGCACTAACCTAGGACAACCAAAGATTATATAAAGGGTTATACAGACCACTGCACTCAGGGATAGAATTCCAGACCACAAATAAGAATGCAAAAAAGCATAAAAAAGCACCTTTTCACTCAGTTTGGCTGGGGAGGGAGACAGTATTATTTAGGGCAAGAATTCAGTGAGTGCTATAAAAATTGCCCAAATGATATAGATAGAGCAGACCAAAAAGTACTAGAGACCAACAGTGGGAGGAAAAGTAACTTTAGCAAAAGACTTCTGGGAATAGCACATGGTTTTAAATGTCTCTACACTAATGCACAGAGCATGGGAAACAAGCAAGATGAACTCAAACTCTTAATATAACAAAATAAATATGCTTTAATAGGCATCACTGAAACCTGATGGGATGAGTCTCATGATTGGAATGTAGGAATGGGGGGGGTATAATCTATTTCGCAGAAACAGAGCAAACAAGAAAGGAGGAGGAGTAGCCTTATAGGTCAAGGATGTTTTCACCTGTGAAGAGATCTGTGACTTAAATCTGGGAAGCCAGTTTAAGAGCACCTGGGTAAGAATTAAGGGAGTGAGAAACAATAGGGATGTGATTGTGGGGGTTTCCTACAGGCCTCTGGGCCAGCCTGAGGGCTTCGATGAGGCTTTCCTGGAGCAGATGACCACACATTCAAAAAGGAGAGATGCAGTAGTAATGGGAAATTTCAACTATCCTGATATATGTTGGTAGTCAAACTCTGCCAAGTCCACAAAGGTCCAACAGGCTCCTCACTTGCCTTACAGACAATTTCATGGTACAGAAGGTGGAAGAAGTGACAAGCAGATCAACTATTTTAGATCAGACCCTGACCAACAGCGATGACCTTGTTGATAAGGTGGAGATGATGGGATCTTTAGCAGGAAATGAACATGCTCTATTGGAATTTGTCACTAAGTGGGAAGGAGAAGCCTAGTGTAGCCAGACATGCATCCTAAACTTTAAGAAAGCTGATTTCTGTAAACTTAGGGAGTTACCTGCTGAAATCCCATGGTCAAGAATACTAAAAGAGAAAGGAGTTCATGACGGATGGGAGTTTCTTCAAAGTGAGATACTGAAGGCACAATTGAAAACTTTGCCAATAAGGAGGAAAAATGGCAGGTGTCTAAAGAAACCAGAATGGTTGACTAAAGAACTCTCAGATGAGCTAAATGTTAAAAGAAACATGTACAGGAAATGGAAGAATGGTGAAACCACCAAAGAGGAATGCAAGCAAATAGCCAGGAGATGTAGGGAGAAGGTCAGAAAAGCTAAAGCGCAGAATGAACTCAGGCTTGCCAGGGACATCAAAAACAATAAAAAGGGCTTTTTTTTAGATATGTCTGCAGCAAAAGGGAAAAACAAGGAAATGATAGGGTCACTGTGTGGAGAAGATGGCCAATTACTAACGGGGGAATAGAAAAGGTAGAACTACTCAGCACCTTCTTTGCCTCAGTTTTCTCCTAAAAGGATAGAAGTACCACATTTGCTGGTGTATAAAACACACTTTTTTCCTAAAAAAAACACCTGTGAAAATGGGGTGCGTCTTATATATCAGGAAATAAGGTAACACTAAAAACAGAGGGAAGGGAAGGGGAGTGAAAGGAGTTTCTCCGCCCAGGCAAAACAAGAAGGGAGGGGGTAGTGGAAGCCATGATCTATAGGAACATAGATAAATGTTCTACATTTCTCCTTAACTTCCCCACCTCTCCTATGCATTTTGACTCTGCTGGGAGTTTCTGCCCAAGTAAAACTGGAAGGGAGAGGCAGTGGTGTGGAACTCTTTTCATTCCCCTCCTCTCCAGGTGCAGCACTCTTTTCATTCCTCCCCTTTCCTGTGCATTTTGACTCTGCCGGGAGTTTCTACCAAAGCAAACAGGAAGAGAGGCTAGTGGTGCAGCACTCTTTTCATTCCCCTCCTCTCCTAGGCCCTTTCCACACGGGGGACGGGGGAACGGGTCAGCGCATGCAGGGACGGATCTTACCTGAAAACGGGTTGCTCCGTCCCTGCGGGGAGCGCACGTTCGCCGCTCCACACGCTGGCGAGTTTTGGTGGTGTTTGGCGGTGCCCAAAATGGCGGCCGGCGACTTCCGGCGGCGCTCCGCCAATCAGGGCAGCGCGCCAGCCGGAAGCCCGCCCCCGGGCAGCTCTGCAGGGACGCGCTAGCGCGTCCCTGCAGCTTCACACAGGGCGCTGCAACGGGTTAGCGCGCTCGCGTTTCGTAAAAACCACATAAAATGTGGTTTTTAAAAAACGCGCCGCGCTACCCCTTGCGGCCGTGCTAGCGCGGTTTGAGGTGTGGAACCTCCACTATTCAAACCGCTCTAGCGCGCTCCACGGTGTGGACGACCTCGGATGAGGTCGCCCTAAGCCGTTTTTTTTACCCCGTGTGGAAAGGGCCCTAGTGTAACACCCCTTTCCTTCCCTTTCTCTCCTGTGCATTTTGCTCACCAGATAACTAAAAAAAAATTCCTGAAAAATACCCTTTGCATCTAATAAGCCGGCAAATACTGTACTCAACCTGGGGGTGGAGAGCAGATGAGGAAGCAAGGGGGGAAATGCAGCACAGAATAGGTAGAAAAGTAGTACAGGAATATCTGGCTAAACTAGATGAATTCAAGCCTCCACGGCCAGATGAATTACATCCAAGGATGTTAAAAGAACTGGCAGAAGTAATTTCAGAACCACCTGCAATGATCTTCAAGAACTCTTGGAGAACAAGAGAAGTCCTAGCAGACTGGAAGAGGGCAAATGTTGTCCCCAACTTCAAGAAGGTAAAAAAAAAGAGGACTCACATAATTATCGCCCAGTCAGCCTGACATCAATACCAGGAAAGATCCTAGAGCGGGATGCTCAGCTAGGATTTAAACAGTCACTTTGTAATTACTTTGAAAGCAATGCCATAATCACTGAAAGTCAACATGGATTTCTCAGAAATAAGTCATGCCAGACTAATTTTATCTCTTTTTACGATAGAGTTAAAAGCTTGATAGATGAAGGGAATACTGTGGACATAGTATATCTTGATTTCAGTAAGGCCTTTCACAAAGTTCCCCATGACATTCATGCAAAGAAGCTAGTAAAATGTGGGTTGGACAGGGCTACTGTTAGGTGGATTTGTAATTGGTTGACCAACCAAACCTAAAGGATGCTCACCAATCGCTGCTTTTTATCCTGGAAAGAAGTGACTAGTGGAGCGCCACAGAGTTCTGTCCTGGGCCCAGTGCTATTCAACATCTTCATCAATGACTTGGATGAAGGAGTAGAGGGCATGCTGATCAAATTAGCAGATGATGCCAAACTGTGTGGAGTTGCTAATATGTCAGAGGACAGGATCAAAATTCAAAATGACCTTGTCAGATTGGAGAGCTAGGCCAAAGCTAACAAAATGAATTTCAACAGAGAGAAATGTAAGGTCCTACACTTAGGTAGAAAAAATGGAACACACAAATAACAGCATGCGTGAAAGGGATCTAGGATTCTTGGTAGATCACAAGCTGAACTTGAGTCAGCAGTGTGATGCAGCAGCTAAGAAAGCCAACACAATTCTTGGTTGCATCAGTAGAGTATGGTGTCTAGATCAAGGGAGGTACTGGGACCACTCTATTCTGCGCTGGTTAGATCTCATTTGAATATAGTGTGCAGTTCTGGGCACCTCAATTCAAGAAGGATATCGACAAGCTGGAACATGTCCAGAGGAAGGTGACAAAAATGGTGAACGACCTGGAAACCATTCTCTATGGGGAGCGGCTTAGGAAGCTGGGTATGTTTAGTCGGCAGAAGAGATGGTTAAGAGGGACATGATAACCATGTTTAAATATTTGAAGGGATGTCTTGTCAAGGGTGTGGATTTGTTTTCTGCTGCTCCAGAGACTAGGACAAGGAAGAGTGGATTCAAGCTGCAGAAAAGGAGATTCCACCTGAACCTCAGGAAGAACTTCCTCAGGGCCAGAGCAGTCTGGCAGCGGAATATGCTGCCTCAGAGTGTGGTGGAGTCTCCTTGTTTGGAGGTTTTTAAGCAGAGGCTGGATGGCCATCTGTGGGAATGCTTTGATGTGTGTTCCTGCATAGCAGGGGGTTGGACTCAATGTCTCCTTTGGTCTCTTCTAACTCTATGATTCTATGATTCAATTTCCATATCAAGCCTAATTCTGAGCTGGGTTGTATCATACTGTGTCGGTATGTTTTCCCCTGCATGGAAATTCATGAGTATTTTGATGCAGAGTTTTTATATATACAAGTTTTTATACCTATTTTCCAGTTTGCAAGTGGGTTGTTTTTTGTTCACCAATTGAAGTTTATTTGTACATTTTAAAAATGTATAAATTTTAAACATACATTTCCAAACTTCACATTTTGCCAACTTGTACTGCTAAATTGTTTTGGTAATACTGAATTGTATTGGCAGAATCCTGTTTTTGCCATGTAGCTTTAAACATTTCCCTACATATATGGGTGTACTTTTTTGGCCATTGTTCCTTGGATGTTCATGACGTCATCAGCTGAGTTCTGCAATTGTAATAATTTCATATACAGTTTCATATTCTCGGAAGGTATGTAACTGCACAATGGGACAATAAACAAGCACATTAAGATTGCAAAAGAGTAATGCGGCTGCTGTATTATTATGTCAGTGTAGATGTACAGCACATTGGCACAATGTAGGACTCAGCTGATGTACACTTCTAAACAATATTTCTTTTGGTCTGCATTTGGTCTTGTAGGTGAGAATAGCTGAAATTCTGATCAAAGATGAACTGACTTGAATTCTCCACCCATTTTAAGCACAAAAAGAAAAAAGGGTACAGCTATTAATGGCATGTACAAGGCACTGGACTGCAATGTTATGCTGCCATGCATTTTGTCCACACTAAATGCTCAGCTAGGATTTTGGGAAAGCATGGTTTGAATCCCAACTTGGCCATGGAAACTCACTGGGTCACCTTAGGCAAGTCATAGAATCATAGAGTTGGAAGAGACCACAAGGGCCATTGAGTCCAACTCCCTGCTATGTGGGAATACACCATCAAAGCATTCCTGACAGATGGCTATCCAGCCTTTATTTAAAAACCTCCAAAGTTTAAAGCAGGTCTCAATGGTGGGAATAAGCAATGGCTCTGTTAGGATGCTTGACAATGCTACGTTTTGTCATTTGTCTTGAAAGTGAGCATTTACAACTGCATTCATTTATAACCTCATTAAGGACAATCTTCAGCCACATTATGAGACCCTTATAATTCTTGCCATTGTAGTCAAAGCTTTGATAATTAGTACTTCTTAGATCCTTTTCTTTTAACAGAAAATTGGCCAGGATCCTAAATGGGACACATGGAATCTAATTATGCCATATGTGAAGTTCCATGACTCTCCCCTGACCATGCAGCTGGGACTACCTCATGTCCCAGATGCAATTCACTAGGAGAGGCAGAGAAACCTCTTTCTCTTTCTCCTCGCCCCTTCTTTAGTGAACTGCAGTGGGAACAGTTCATAGTTCCCACAGTTCAATTACCTGCCCACCTGCCCGCCTCCCTCCCTCCCTTCCTCTTCACTGTAGGAGTGACCCCATGCCTGATAGTTGTGGGTATGGTGCAAGAGTCTAGAGATAGGCCATATGCCATGTAAAGTGTGTGAGGATACTACAAGTATTCTAACCATTTTGAGTTCATTTGCTTTTGTGATAAATACATCTTAACATCATAGAATGTGTTGCTGTTTTTGTCATTGTTGTAAACTGCTGTCAAATCAACTTTCACCTATGGGGATCCCATCAATGAGAGACCTCCAGTTCACCCTATCATCAACCACACTACTCAGGCCTTGCAGACTAAGGGTCATGGCTTCCTTGATTGAGTCTATCCACATGTGATGTGGTTTTCCTATTTTCCTACTGTCTCCTACCTTACCAAACTTTATTGTCTTTTGGTACTGAATCATAGAATCATAGAGTTGGGAGAGACCACAGGAGCCATCCAGTCCAACCCCCTGCTATGCAGGAACCCATATCAAAGCACTCCCAACATATGGCCATCCAGCCTCTGTCTTCTCCTGCTGTATTCAAAGTACGATGGTCTTAGTTTAATCATCTTGGCTTCTTAAATAAGCCCATTAAATAAAAGATAGAGATCACCTGCAAAACTGTTAAGTTTCACTGTATCTTCCTGCATACTTAATGTGACTGACATTCAAAGTAGTATACCACTAGAAACCACATGTGTCATGTCACTGGAATAAATACTGGCTGCCATTAGAACTGACAGGTGAGCAGCATCCCATTCTCTGAGATATCAGGACTAAAACTTGGACTGGGAAGAAGAGTCCTTGTGATGACAGAAGAATCCTAAAGAATGAAAGGTGGGACACAACTGCTTCCAGGCCATCTGATTGTGGAAATGGCATGAGGAAAATCCAGGTAACACTTAGTTAAACATATAGTATGGGAACCTAGAGCCAGGAGGCAGGAACAACAAATTTTGGTGATGTGCAGGAAGCAAAATGCACCTAGCCCCTATAGCAGTTGCCAGTGTTCTTGGTCCTCACATTCCTTATATAGTTCAGTCAACACCCAGGGAGTTTTTGTAGCCACTACACTGTATAAGACACACTGTTTCAACATGGGAAGATTTCTTCCATGCCATGTGCTGTCAGTGCCAGGGCATGTGCAACAACATTGCTCATGAGTTGCAAAGCGGAAATGTGCTTCCTGCCTTGCTTCAAATGGTATGTGATTGGCCCAAATTCATGGATTTACCCATCAGTGATGGCTTGTAGCTTCCATGTCAGTGGGAAGATGAATGTGCTCTTGATTTTGGTCTGAACTTTAAAGGAGGTGTCCCATGATGCTGAACCTATTTGGAATATGGGTTTCAGCATCTTAGATAGCTTTTCTAATGTTCAAACTATAATGATGTAGCTTCCAAACAGTGTGGAAGCCATCAGCCACAGCTGCCATTGACTCTTTTCCTTGTTCCTTTCCCTACCTCTCCTCTCCCTGCTGTTTGCCCTAAAATTTGTCTTCTTGCCTTGACCCTGAGAGAAATATAGTAATTCCCTGAGACTCCAGCCAGCACCCTGAGAACTGGCAACTCTATCATCAATACAAGACATTCCTTCCATATAGAAAATCAGATTAAGGGTCTAAATTTTCTAGCTGATCCCTTCTTCCTGTCATGATAATTCTTAGATTCAGTGATCTTTTTACACGGAGGAGTGTCACTCATGCTAGCATGTCATCTTCTCTAGATAAACTGAGGCAGGTCAGAGACAGGTTTAATACCTCACAACAAGAACTAGTCCAAAAGGAAACCTACAGAGTGAAAAAACCACACAATTTTTTTCCTTCAGGAAATGCTTTTAAAAGCTGTTATCAGGCAGGCGGGGGGGATATGTATATTTTATATGTCTTCTATAGCAATAGCAGCAATTCATTCAATGGACCATAAAGAAACTGTCATCTTGGATGAATTTCTCTGTCCCCCCATATTACAGCTTTCATCTTGGCTTTTATTTTTGTAGTCACTCTGATATCTGAACATTAAATTATGGTCTTTTTTTCCTCTTTAAATAGTAGGCATTGTCAATGTTTTTGAACATGTTTCAGCAAATGGAAGAATTCCCTAACACATTATGCACACGCTTTCCCCACTCAACACCCTTTTTAATCATCTGGCTATCATTTCACGAAAGCGTATGGTGCCTTTACCATTACATCTGGTGGGAGAGGGGGAAGGGAAAGAAGAAACTTACTGCTTCAAGAGGAGAGTGAACAAGAGAAATGAAGCCAACCCTTTTTCTCAGCTGGATGAGATTCTAGTAGATTTGGGGTGCTACGAAAGGGCTGAAAATTCTCATTTAACTCTCTGACACGTGGTGTAAGCTTGCAGCTAACTATTCCATGTTAGAGCAAGGGCAGGAATCCCAGAAAAGGCTTACAAGAAAACTAGGGACCATCTAGTTCATTTGAAAGGAATTGGAGGGCTTGGGAAGGCAACCGGAAGTTGGAGAATCATCTTTCTTGTCTTTATGCCTGTAACTGTGGTTTTAGTTCTTCCTCTGGCAACCAGACGGGAGATAGGCAGAGAGCCAGTACTTTAAGCTAGTCGAGTTTGCTTATACCTTCAGTTACCTCTTAGCACGCCATTTTCCTTTTTTTTTTTTAATTAAAGAGTTTTCACTTGTTTAAAAGCCTGCTTTGTTCTTTGAAGGAGACTGGGATTTTTGTGGTCACACACCGCCATGACAAAGCCTACCACGAACTCAGTAACTAATACTTTTTCTCTCTCTCAGTGAACATAAGGGAGAGGGGGCAAGGTGTTGAGCCCCTACAGTCTACAGAGCTGGGGAAGGAAAGGGAGATTGGATCTCCAAGGAAAGTCTTGGTAGCAGCACTACTACTTCTGTTGCAGTGGGGAGAGGTCTGGGCAGAACCCAGGCCATTTCCGCACTACACTCTTATAGTGCGATGTTTCCACTTTCAACATCCTATGGCATCCTGGGGTTTGCAGTTTAGGGAGGGGCCGGCTAACTGCACTATCTCTGTACCATGTCTATGGTGTTTCTAGTTTGCCTCAGTTTAACATTTACTTACATCAATCTGCCCCATGCTTTGTAAATTTTTAAAAATGCAGGAAAATTTGCTTTTAAAGTGTGGTTATTTCTCCTTAAATATAATTTTTATGCTGATTATATGCTTTGTGGTAGAGATTTCTCCTAAAATACACATTTTTTGCACACAGTTTTTCTCTTCAAATGTACATTTTTGTATGTGTTTCCCCATGGAATGAATATACATATTTGAGTCAATTTAAGCAATACTTTTGTTTCCATCTGATCTGAAGGCATGCGTGCACACACGCACATACATTTTTATTGTGTAAAAATCACAATAAAAGACATAAACAGGACAAAATTAAAAGCATGTATTGATCTGAAAACATCGCAATGAGAAAACATCTATGTGTAAACTTCTAGAAAAGATGAGCAAACATCAACATATCCAAATAAGTGTTGATGTGATGTCTAGTTGAATGGCAGACATTCAAATGCTAAAGTGCACACTTGTCTTTCAAGAGCTGCAATACAAGCTTTTAATCATCAAAAGGGAACAAAAAATCCACGATTCAGGAAAATAGTTTAAGATCTGTCAGTTTCAAAGAATGCTCCAAAATAAAATCAACTAGAATTATGATCATTCTCCAAAACTAAATGATTAGTGAGTATAGAGAAAAACCACGTGTTTGAAAGAGACATGAGGAAAATTAGATTGCCAACAGTTAAGTGATACACTGAAACCTTTACTGAATAAATATTGTAGAGGCAAACACAGTTATGCACTGCTTTGCAAGATTCAGAGCCATGTGCAATGATGGATAGCTACTTCTCAATCATATACATTAGTCTTAAAAATATAAATTAGCATGGTTTGTTAAACAAGTGGACTAAACCATTCTATCCCTAATCTTGACTTATGGAATGAAAATGTGCAATTAACTGATTGAAAAGTGAAGGGTTTGGTCAATGCCTCCCCCCCCCCCGGAGAGTTATACCAATAGAGAGAGTATTCAAAGTGCCTTTTGTCAAAGTCTTAACTGGTGAGAAACTGACCAGTGAGCGTAATGAAGCATTTGTGTCTTTGAGGTCAGGCCTGGGGATGTGATTGTGATAACGGGGTTTCCCCATTTTGTAGGTAACGGAGCTTAAGGGAGATAGTTCTCCCTCAGGCATTCAAGGTGACATGAGATAGGTCACATGAGATAGTTGCCCAGTCAGGAGGAGAAACAAGAGAATCTTCTAGATGTTTCAATGGGAAGTGAAGCAAAAAAGTCCTCAACAGACCACGAGGGAGTTGAGGGAAGCCAGTAGATGCAGACAAGGTCTCCTCCTGGCTGTCCCCAAAATACCATTTCAGAAATGACCAACTGCTGTGAGTAGCTTAGAATGTGTCTAGTTAGCTGCATTAGAGCTTTGTTATTTTGGACAGTTTGGCTGATCTTGAAAATCTATCTGTGCTTATAACTACTTGTAACTATCAAGCATACCTGAGGGGGGAAGCCCTTTCATGAGTATTATTTTCTTGTTGACCTTGCATGTTTAAAATAAATACTTTTCTGTAAGCCTCTGTTCCCTCTCCATTCCTACGCATTCTTCAGTGCACACATGGATAGGATTCCTCTCACTCAGAATGGGGAGGTGAGGGAAGAGAAAGATCTTTGAGCATAGAGATTGTGAATTCCCAAGCAATGTCCCACTGCATTGTTGTAGTGGGTGGTGGCAGCTCAGAATTTAGCTCGGCTAAATCAGTGGGTGGTGTCAGCTCAGAATTGAGAGAATTTGGGGGAAATTCCTAGCTCCTATTCAAGGTCTAAGCCAGCACTGAGAGGGAGGAGGGCCCCCTTTCCCCCGAATCTCCACAGTGATATCTGTAAAAACTAAGCTAGTTGAGGTTCTCCTAAATCCACCTCAAAGCTTGTTCTGATTTGTGTCCATAAACCTTCGAGTGTTTGGGATGTTTGTGCCAATGTCCATGTTATATGTGTGCATTTTGAAAATGTATGGAGTTCAGCCATTTCCACACTACACTGTTATAGTGCTATTATTCCACTTTCAACATCCTGTGGAATTCTGGTGTTTGTAGTTTACTGAGGCCAAAGAGCTCTCTAGTTGAGAAATCTAAATGTCCCTCCCTGAACTGTAAACCCCAGGATACCATAGGATGTTGAAAGTGGAATAATAGCACTATAGCAGTGTAGTGTGGAAAGGCCCTTATATCACAAATGAAATTCCTCATCAGATGAAATATGAATGTATGATGCCTCATAGAAGATATGTATTGCAAATATATTGTGTATATATTGTATATTGAAATTAGAAATGTGTTGAGAACTAAAATGGAGTAGTGGTTTGAATGCTGGACTAGGGTCATTTCCACACTATACTGCTATAGTGCTATTATTCCACTTTCAACATCCTATGAAATCCTGGGGTTTGCAGTTTAGGGAGAGGCTTTTAGAATTCTCAGCCAGAGAGCTCTTTGGCCTCAATAAACTACAAACCCCAGAATTCTACAGGATGTTGGAAGTGGAATAATAGCACTATGACTGTGTAGTGTGGAAATGGCCTAAAACTCCAGCAGACCACAGAATCTCTGCTCAGCCATGGAAACCGTTTAGATGGCTATGGACAAATCACACTCTCTCAGCCATAGAGGAAGGCAGTGCCAAACCCCTTCTAAACACATCTTGCCAAGAAACCCTAGGATAGGCTCACTATAAGTTGCAGTTGACTTGAAGACACAACTACAAAACAACAATGTTCTACAAGTGCCATGTGCCAGAAGATGCTCCTTGTAACAAAATGTATACTTAGACCATGCCATGAAAAAGAATGTGCCTAGGCTGGATATGACTCTGCAAAATGATGAAATCCCACAAGGAGTGCCTAAGCTGATTGTTTTGCATAATAAATATGTAAGTTATTATAAAGCTATATTCTCTCTTGATATACATTTCCTGAACGTCTAAAGCATACCATATTCTTAAAGGGGAATGCTGAAGTTGATTTACTTGCTGGAAGATAGTCACTGATGCTCTACATCGACTACTTAGTTATGTATGCATAACTAAAAAAAAGTCTCATGGCCTGCCTCTCCCCTCCCCAGCCCACCTTAACCTCTAGCAGCCCGAAAATGTGAAAGAGGTGTTTCCAGCTGCCAGTTGGGATGCAAGATGGGTGATGTTTTCAACACTTTCTTGCAAGTGAGTAGGGTTGAAACAAGGAATTATGAGGAGGTCTTCCTTCTGATAATTGCAATCTCACTCTCTGATGGGAGGATATTGGATATGTCACCCTCATTACACCCTAATAAACAACTGCACAGACCTCCTTCACCTGATCGGGCTGCTGGCTGTTAAGGTGGAATGGGGCATTTATGTAGCCTTACAATGCAAGTATGTAGCCTTACTGAATACAGAGCTGTTACAGATCCCTGACTCTATGGATCTGCAACTGCAATATAGAATGCCAGCCAGTGTCATCTGTAAGGCACCTGAATGATAGAAATAGTTAACCATACAGAAGTCCAGCTAGATAAAGATTGACAAACACAAGGCAAAGAGTCTTCAGTCTTCCAAAAGAGTTTAGGGTGGAGGAATGTTTCTTGGTTCAGTGTTCATCTGGAAGCTAGATCTTTGTCACATCCAAAAGATGGGGGGGAGGAGGGAGTGTCTATTGGCATTACTTGTAATCAACTTCCTTTGAGTCTCATCTTTGCTTTCCTCTTCTGCTAGGAACACTGAGCTGGCTGACAGAATGCTGTTAAGAAGGCGAAGGCTTCTGCTGATGTATGCCCTGGTGGAATCCGTGCGTGTTTATCTACTTAATGGCCTCACAGAGTTGCCAGGTTTTACGTGTACGCTGATCTCCCCAGGAGGCAGAATTTATAACTCCCTTTTTGGGCAGGCTAATTTTTTCCTCCTGCCAAGAGGAAGAGAGTTTATTCACGAGGCAAGGAAGTGACTTTCTGCTAAAAATGGAAAACTCTGAAATGAATGCTTTCAATTTTATTTTATTTATTTTCTTCTCTACTAGAGTTTTGGAAATCATTTTGGAGCCATAAAGATAACAGAATGGATCTTTCCAAAAGTGGGATTTTTGCTCTCCCTAAGTGCATTTTCTGTGCAATGAATTCTGTTGGCATCACCTTCCCCCTCAGCCCTATGTCATGGTGTCTTTGAGATAAGCACTGAGAAAGATCATGATAGCCTGTTCAACATAGATAGTTATACTTGCTTCATAAATGGGCTACCCTATTTATTCACAGATTAATATAAAACATTGATGTCCCACTTTCTCTCAAAAGGTCACTGGGTGACCAACAACAATCCAAATTAAAATTAGAGTTCAAAATATGAGAATAATAGTACATATCTAAAGTAGAGGTGTAGCAAAAAAAGGCAACATAGCCACCAAAATGAATTCCAGCAAAATACTTTCAACAAAATTCTCTCCTCTCCTTCCACCAGCAGGTAAAAGCTTTTTCGATTTAAATGGGTATTTGGCAATTAGCTGGTTGTTGGGAAGGTTCTCTTAATGGGGTATATCTGCTATACTTTTATTTCTATTTGCTGTGAACCTACATGACCTGATGTTATGCACTTTTATGTACACCTAGTTGTGTAGCAGAGGCACTAAGAAACCTCTTCATTGAATTGCAAAGTTGTATAATGGGACACTGCCAGAGGACCTGATGTACATTGGGACCGAGCTCCATCAGTGCACAATTCACATCAGTGCACAATGCACCCCACAGCATGATGCACGTAAGTGTGCATCGTGCACTGATGTGAATTGTGCACCAGTGTGCTTTGGACACTTTGCCAAAGTAATTGTGCATAATAACATAATAGCAGACCTCTACTGGATACAGACATTATCCAATTTCACAGTTTTAATTTCTGCAAACTAAGACATAAGGCTGCAACAGGATTCCAGTTGTTATCTTTTTTAAATAATGCCTTTTTACTGTTTAAAATTATAGAATTTGCACAGGGTGGGTTTATTTATTTACTGATTGATTCATGGTACAGTCAGCCCTCCACTTCCATAGAGGTTGGGGCACAAGGCCCCTGCAAAAGTGGGGAAATCACAGATAAAAATCACGACTGCTAATTTTTTTTAAGCTGGGAACTCTTTTCTAGGAATCTCTAGGTCCTCCAGTACAATTTTATGGTCTTCTTTTAATGGAAGTGAGCCATGGAGTTATGCTGGAGGACTTAAGCAATGCCTAGAACAATGTTTTCTCTAGAAATCTCTAGGTTCTTCAGTGTGACTTTATGGTCCACGTCCGACAGAAGTGGACCATAGAATCATGCTGGAGGACCTAGAGATTCCTAGAGTGAACATATCTTTTCCTTAAAAAGGGCAAACAGAGTAAGAATTTTTAAAATGAATAAAATAAATAAAATAAAACAACCCACAAATAACCAAATCTGTGAGTGCTTGTTACTGCAGTTCCTGGGCCGCGCTTGGGGTGACATTAGATATCATTTGATATCAATTATTTGGCCTTCTTCACCCATTCCTTCCCACGTGCTTGCGAGGCCCTCAGACAAGCACGCAAACAGGCGCAGTCGCTAATCGCTGGAATATCCAAAACAAATACAGGCTGGCCAGAAATAGCCAAACTGCTGCTTCAGGAGACCTCACGGCAAGTACCCTCATCAGGTATGCATGCTATTTACAAAGAACTCCCTGCCCCGAGCAGGCAGCTTGATTAGAAGAATCCTCATCTGTCAAGCACTCTGTGTTTGCATACTGTCTATTCCATTGTCAATTCGGAACTAACTCAATCATGCTAAATTCTGACCTTTCGGAGGCTTTGTCTCCCACCCGAAACTCATTGTTTTCCCCAAGTATGGACTAGCCTGCGGCTACATTTTTCTCTTTAAAAACCCCTGACTTTGTGAGCTTCCTTGGATCGCTCCCAATTTTCATCTAGCCTTGCTGCCACGTCGCTTGGCGAGCCTTCCTCTCAGTCCCATGTACTGAGACTCCATTTCTTCGAACTTCTGCTGCATACTACCTGGGCTTCAAGACAGGTGCAGTATTTCCTATACCAAAAACCTCCTCTCAAAATCCCTCTATTCAACTCCAACCTTTATTTCTTTAGTTATCTTTGTGAGTGTGTTGCATACACTGTTTGATTGTATTTTAATAAAAACCACAATTATTATTTCAATCCTGTGTGCTCCTTGACTTGGCCTGACCCCGTAGACATTGGGTGAAAGATCTCGCTCCATTGCCCTGCCTCTCGTATTGCTAGCTTGTGCTCTTGGCTAATTTCCCCTAACTTATATAATTGAGAACGCATTTAGGTGTCCCTCCCAAGACCCCCAGAAAACAGGGTAACATGCTGAATCCACACAAGTAGAGGGCCCATTTACTGCTAAAATCTTATTGATATAAAAGTTAACACAGGCTTTTTAAAAAATAAGCATTTCTATTAAAAAGGCAAGGTTAAAACAGTTTAAAACATAGTAAAAAGGGTGCAAGCACAGCACACTCCTGTTACAAGTCACTTCTGCTCAGCTTCTTTGATTTTTAAAAAGCTTTCCACTCGTAAGTTTGTTTTAATCTCAGGCCCTGTGTCACATGGACCTTAATTCATAGGTTTCTTCTTTTCTCCCAGTAAATGTGGTGATAGCTTCAGCTCCAGAAATTTAAGTTCAAACAGAGAGGTACAGTACACTGGAAAATTATGCTTCGGTTTATTATGCATTTATATGTTGGTTTTTATATAGCTCCTGAACATAGACTGAAACACATTTGGCTTTTTATTAATAATTCATCACTGAACACCTTGAGATGTATGTCCTGTTTTCTGCTGATTATTCTGTGTGTTTCCCAGTCTCCCCCATGCAATGGGAAAGGTGGTATATCAATGGAATGAATAGGAACACGTTAAAAATGAAAGCTTTCACGCTATGGAAGGGAGTAGTGGAAGGAGGGGTAGTATAAGTCTAACTTGAACGCAGCTGCTAAAAAGGCACTTATCCCAATAAAAGATACATTTGGATACCGGGAAATAGAATAGGACCTCTGTTGAAGACCTCAGTAGGTAGGTTGGTTAATATAGCAAATGGTAGTCCTTGAGATATCTTCATCCCAAAACATGAATGCTTCAGTCATCACCAGATCTTTGAACTGTGGCTGGACACAGACTGGAAGTCACTGCAGTTATTTCAACAAGGGAGTCACATATTCTGAATAAGTAACCTATATTCACAACTCAGCCTCCCTGTTCTGGACCAGTTGTTGGTCAAGGATTGCTTTACTATAGCTTGTGGCAGTAATGCAGTCATGATGTGACCATGACAAATAACGGTGAGATCCTACATTGCCCAGCATAGTGTATGAGTTACACAGAAGGGATGCTGCTATGGTTCTTCTCTCACCACATCATCATCATCATCATCATCATCATCATCATTATTGTTGTTGTTGTTGTTGTTGTTGTTGTTATCATCTTTTATTTATATAGTTTTAATACTAATAGTTTTGCCATAGCTCCTGGAATGGCCATTCCATGGCTGCTAGAGAGCAGAAGCAGGAGACTGGAGAGGCATCTGGATGTGCCATACCATTCTATTATCACTCTGCTCTGCTTTGGTCAGACCCCACCTGGGATGCTTTGTCCAGTTCTGGCATGAAGTTCAGAAAGGATATTGACAAGCTGGAATGTGTCTAGAGGAGGGTAACCAAAATGGTAGAAGGCCTGGAAATCATGCCATATGAGGAGAAGCTTAGGTAGCTGCATATGTTCAGCCTAGAGAAAAGAAGGTTAAGAGGTGACATGATAGTCATGTTTAAATATTTGAAGGGATGTTATATGGAGGGTGGAGCAAGCCTGTTTTCTACTGCTCCAGAGATTAGGACAAAGAGCAATGGCTTCAAACTTGGAAAAGAGAATCCATCTAAACATTAAGAAGAACTTCCTGATGGTAAGAGCAGTTTGAAAGTAGAATGCACTGCCTTCGAGTATGGTGGAGTCTCCTTTGGATGTTTCTGAACAGAGTCTGGATTACCATCTGTTGGAAATGCTTTGATGGTATATCTCTGCATGGCAGTGGGTTGGATTTGATGGCCCTTGTGGTGTCTTCCAACTCTATGATTCTATGATGCCATGATTCTATGATTTTTTGCAAATGAAAACCAAGTTATGTGTGTCCAAACAACATCAGAGTGGGATCAAAATATAAAAAATCTAAGACTTTTGCCTGGACCTACTGAGAAGGACAAGAATCCATCCCCTCTGTCTTCTCCCACACTCCCTGAGTTAACTGAGCACAAACTACTTTTGACTTTGAACTCAGTCTGAAGTAATGGAAATAAACCTGAGCACAAAGGAGGAAAGTGGGAGAAGGAGAGAGAAACTGGGACATTTTAAGGTGGCTAAGAAAGTGGGATGACATGGGATTGGTCAGGACTGTCTCTATCAAATTGAGACAGCTGAAGTGTATGCTATGCCTCAGACATGTACAAACTGATAGCATCTTCCACTGAGATAGATCCACTGGACCTTGGCAGCTGGTGTCATTAGTCTGTATCTGCTTATGGAGAATAGCCAAACATTTCTATGCCATGCACTTTCCACCAGCCATGGAATGGCTGTTCAGAGAGGCTTTTGCAGCAAAACCATGAGTCCAGGGGGAATGGGTTTAGTCATTGTGGAAGAGAATAGCAATATCTGCAGGAACAAAAAAAGATACCCACAGGCATAAGTTGAAGCAACACCTTTATATGTCACTAAGGTCCCTATCACACTACATTGGCCCTTACCGCACAGCATTTTCCATGTGAAAGGGCACCTGGAGCATCATGTGATTGTGAGGAGCGATCTGCACGACACATTCACAATCATGTGACGCTCCAGGGGCTGGCAGGCGCCAATTGCGCACCTTTTCATTTTTGGCTAGAAGCTGAAAATGGTGCACGATCGCGCATTGCTCCCAGGACCCGCATGCACTTACCTGACATGCAGAGCCTCCGGAGCCACACCGGTCGCACTTCCTGCCCCAGTGCAGCCTGGGAAACTCCCAAGATGCGCTGCAGAAGGAAGAGGCGGGGCTTTCGCGGGAGCAAGCAGCTCATGAGGAGCTGAAGGAACCCGTACGCGAGAGCTTCTCACTGGAGGCTGCTCACTCGATCCCTGCACCCCAATGCTGGAAGAAGGTAAGGTGCGGAAAGGGCCATTGTTATAGCACTATTTTTCCACTTTAACTGCTCTGGCTGTACCCTTTGGAATTCCGGGGTTTGCAGTCTGGTGAAGCACTGGAGCTCTCTGGTTGAGAATTCTAAATGACTCTCCCTAAACTGCAAATCCCATGATTCCATGCAATATTGCCATGGCAGTTAACATGGAATAATAGCACTGTAACAGTGTAGTATGGTAAGGCTCTAAGAAGATGCTGTCTATTATCTCTTTGAATACCAGCCTAAACTATACAAAGAAGTTCCTGGCCACAGCTAACACCTAAACATCCAAGGCAAAACCTGCACTCAGGATCATCTCTAGACTATTATGCATGCATGTGTCCTCATATAGACTCCATGGCTGGTAAGCCAGGTAGTTGCTTTGAGTCCATGGATGTTTGTAAGGCCCTCTAAGCTGAGCCCTTGTTCCTGATAATCACCAACTTCCTCATTTGTTTCCTTGCAATCAGGAGACCAGCGGGACTAGTAAATTGAGGAACACAGGAGTTCCATCAGGAGCATTATTTCTTAGCAGGATACATTTAGACTCATCGTATTCAAGGGGGCAGAGGAGCCTGTGAATATAATTTGAGCTTTTGCAAACATTCCTGTTGAATGCCCTTGAGGTTCTTCAAGAATTTGACAGGAATGCCTGAAAACTCCAGATGGTTTACAAGTTGAGTTGGAAGTGTGTGTCTAGTGTGAATCACATAACATGAATTATAATTCATCCATGAGCATGTCCTTGTGTACCTAGTTTACATGACTACCCATAATAAGTAGTAAGTACTGTGATAATGGGGCTTCCCATTATCTAGGCTTATCAAAGGGAGATACTTCCCTCTTCAGGTAAACCAAGGGTTAATGAGGTGTTGGGACTACATCAAGGGTCACAGGGTGAGAGTTGACCAACCAAAAGGAAAGGGTCAGCATCACAGGTCACAAGGTGAGAACTGACCAACCAAAAGGAAAAGAGGTGGGCATCTTGGAGATGCTTCCAGATCCTTCCAAGGAGGAAAATATAAAACTTCTGAGAGGCCATGTGGCCAGAGAGAGAGAGAGAGAGAAAGAGAGAAAGAGAGGAGAGCTGGGCCAGTCGAGCTGGCAGGCATACCGTGTCTCCTGGACCCCGCCCCCCTTCTTCTCTAGACCATCTACGCCTATAACCTAATTGTGAGTAACTAGAAATAAGTAGTTAGTCGCGTTAGGGATGTTGTTATTTTGGGAATTGGCTGATCTTAAGAATGTATCTGTGCCGTTATATCTCTTTTGTAAATTCTTGTAACTAAGTGTACCTGGGAGAGGGGAGTCTCCCAAGTGTATATTGTTTATTTGCATGCCTTGATTAAAACACTTCTATAAACCTCCGTTTCTCTCCATTTCCACGCCAGGGTTGGCACACGCTACATAGGACCTCTCACTCAGGGGAAGGGGGAGGTGGAAGATCCTTACGCTTAGAGATTGGGCAGGGTCCCTCCTGTCCTGTCCAAATAATTCATAATTCAGGGAGGTGGTGGCAGCATACCTGATAGAGTTGGGGAGATTGCCAGTCGTTCCAAGCGTGGGAGTCAGCTTTGGGAGGCTGGCAAGAACCCTGGTAAAACGCTGGGAGGGAATTTCCAGTCTTGCAAGGCTGGAAGTCAACTTAAGAGACTGGAAATAAACCTTCAGTGTCACAAGTACACATTTGAAAAAATGCACAAACAGCACAAGATAAAGCTCTAAAATGCACACAAACATACCAGTTGAAGTTTACGAGCTTCAGACAGCAAATAGCATTCTAGCTATACTGTTGGGCTGGGCATTTAGTATCAAGATCGTATCAGGGAAAACTATAGACTTCAAAAAGTATGATGTGGTAGTTATCAATGCCCATGACTTGTAATTTTCTTTGTTATAATAACTCCATCATTGGAGGCATGTGCCATCTTTTGCATGGTGATGAATTACTATTTGGGTCCAGAGATTCATCGTATATCAGCATCATATCATCATGTCAGTTGTGGAGCTTGGCACATGAGGAGGGGGGCAGGAGGAGGTGAGGCTACAGCACAAAGGGCGTGGCTACTGTGCGTGGGGGTGTGGCTGCAGTGTGTGGGAGCATGCCCAAGGCACGTGGGGGTGTGGCTATGGGCCGAGACACCCCAAAACATTGCTGCCCAGGGCAAATTGCCCCCTTCACCCCCATGTCCCTGCGCGACTGCATCACGTTGCAGCTAGAGACTGGAAAAGTTGTCATTCTGTCAGAATCATAGAATCATAGAGTTGGAAGATACCACAGGGGCCATCCAATCCAGCCCCCTGCCATGCAAGAACACACATCAAAGCATTCCCAACAGATGGCCATCCAGCCTCTGCTTAAAAATCTCCAAAGAAGGAGACTCTACCACAATCCAAGGCAGCATATTCCACTGCTGAACAGCTCTGGCCATCAGGACGTTCTTCCTGAGGTTCAGGTGAAATCTCCATTTCTGCAGTTTGAATCCATTGCTCCTTATCCTAGTCTCTGGAGCAGTGGAAAACAAGCCCGCTCCCTCCTCGACATGACATCCCTTCAAATATTTAAACATAGCTATCATGTCCCACCTTAACCTTCTCTTCCGCAGACTAAATATACCCAGTTCCCTAAGTTGTTCCTCATAGAGCATGGCTTCCAGACCCTTCACCATTTTGGTCACCCTTCCCTGGACATGTTCCAGCTTGTTGATATCCTTCTTGAATTGAGGTACCTAGATCTGGACACAGTATTCCAAATGAGGCCTAACCAATGCAGAAAAGAGTGGTGCCATTACCTCCCTCGATCTAGACACCATACTCTTATTGATGCAACCAAAAATCACTTGGCTTTCTTGGCTGCCACATCATACTGCTGACTCATATTCAGCTTGTGATCTACCAAGACTCCTAGATCCCTTTCACACATACTGCTATCCAGCCACACATCCCTCATCCTATATTTGCGCATTCCATTTTTTCTACTAAGTGCAGGACCTTACATTTCTCTCTGTTGAAATTCATTTTGTTAGCTTTGGCCCAGCTCTCCAATCTGACAAGGTCATTTTGAAATTTGATCCTGTCCTCTGGGGCATTAGCAATGCATCCCAATTTGGTGTCTTGTGCAAATTTGATCAGCATGCCCTCTACTCCTTCGTCCAAGTCATTGATGAAGATGTTGAACAGCACTGGGCCTGGGACAGACTCTGCATCACCCCACTAGTTACTTCTCTCCAGGATGAAAAGGAGCCATTGGTGAGCATCCTTTGGGTTTGGTTGGTCAACCCATTACAAATCCACTTAACAGTAGCCCTGTCCAGCCTGCATTTTACTAGCTTCTTTGCAAGAATGTCATGAGGAACTTTGTCAAAGGCCTTACTGAAGTCAAGATATGCTACATCTACAGCATTCCCTTCATCTATCAAGCTTGTAACCCTATCATAAAACGAAATAAGATTAGTCTGGCATGACTTATTTCTGAGAAATCTATGTTGACTTTTAGTGATTACAGCATTACTTTCTAAGTAATTACAAACTGACCGTTTAATGATCTGCTCTAGGATCTTTCCTGGTATTGATTTCAGGCTGATGGGGTGATAAATATTTGGGTCCTCTTTGTTCCCCTTCTTGAAGATGGGGATGACATTTGCCCTCCTCCAGTCTGCTGGGACTTCTCCTGTTCTCTAAGAGTTCTGAAAGATTATTGCGAGTGGTTCAGAAATGATTTCTCCCAGTTCTTTTAATATCCTTGGGTCTAATTCATCTGGCCCTGGAGACTTGAATTCATTTAATTTAGCCAGCTATTCCTATACTACTTCTCTACTTATTCTGTGCTGCATTCCCCTCACTTCCTCACCTGCTCTGCACCCCCCAGGTTGAGTTCTTCTATCCTTTTGGGAGAAAACTGAGGCAAAGAAGGTTTTGAGTAGTTCTACCTCCTCTATCCCCACATTATTAATTGGCCGTCTTCTCCACATAGTGACCCCATCATTTCTTTGTTTTTCCTTTTTGCTGTGGACATATCTAAAAAAGCACTTTTTATTGTTTTTAATGTCTCTGGCAAACCTGAGTTCATTCTGCGCTTTAGCTTTTCTGACCTTCTCCTTACATCTCCTGGCTATTTGCTTGCATTCCTCTTTGGTGGTTTCACCATTCTTCCATTTCCTGTACATGTTTCTTTTAACACTTAGCTCATCTGAGAGTTCTTTAGTCAACCATTCTGGTTTCTTTAGACACCTGCCATTTTTCCTCCTTATTGGCAAAGTTTTCAATTGTGCCTTCAGTATCTCACTTTGAAGAAACTCTCATCCGTTATGAACTCCTTTCTCTTTTAGTATTCTTGACCATGGGATTTCAGCAGGTAACTCCCTAAGTTTACAGAAATCAGCTTTCTTAAAGTTTAGGATGTGTGTCTGGCTACACTTGGCTTCTCCTTCCCACTTAATGACAAATTCCAATAGAGCATGTTCACTTCCTGCTAAAGATCCCACCATCTCCACCTTATCAACAAGGTCATCGCTGTTGGTCAGGGTCTGATCTAAAATAATTGATCTGCTTGTCACTTCTTCCACCTTCTGTACCATGAAATTCTCTGCAAGGCAAGCGAGGAACCTGTTGGACCTTTGTGGACTTGGCAGAGTTTGACTACCAACATATATCAAGATAGTTGAAATTTCCCATTACTACTGTATCTCTCCCTTTTGAATGTGTGGTCATCTGCTCGAGGAAGGTCTCATCGAAGCCCTCAGGCTGGCCCAGAGGCCTGTAGCAAACTCCCACAATCACATCCCTTTTTTTCTCGCTCCCTTAATTCTTACCTAGATGCTGTCAACTTGAATGCCCAGATTTAAGTCCTGGATCTCTTCACAGTTGAAAACATCCTTGACATATAAGGCTACTCCTCCTCCTTTCCTGTTTGGTCTGTTTCTCCAAATTAGTTTATACCCCCCTATTCCCACATTCCAATCATGAGATTCATCCCACCAGATTTCAGTGATGCCTATTAAAACATTTATTTTGTTGTACTAAATGTTATACAGTATCATCAATGTACATGGTGCTTTTCAAAGTCAAATAAAGTGGGAACAACAACAGCAGCAGCAGCAGCAGCAACTGCAACGCAGCCAGTTCTACCAAAGGTCTACACACTAAAATCAAATATATACAATCAAAATATACAAGATTATAAAACAATATTAAATTAAACTTCCAAAACCTTGGAAAACAAGAAATTCTTCAATTCAGATTTTAAAATAGTGAGCCTACAAATGTTCAGGAAGATAAGCCCAGGAGTATGGAGCAGCAAGTGAACAAGGATGAAGCTGAGCCAAGGAAGTGGAAATCCTTGGTTGAGTGGGAAGTCTAGAATTCCTAGAATGCAGATCCTAAGCAGGCTGGTAAAAAGAAATGAGGGCTGGAGGATGGTGAGGGATGTAGAGGTTTAAAAGTGAAAACAAGAAACTTATACAGTCATGTAGGAACAGAGGAGCAATCGAGGTGGTTCTCCCCAGGCGGCAATGTTTTTGAGGTGTCCCAGCTTGTAGCCACACCCTCATGTGCCCTACTCCTCACACGCTGTGGCCATTCCTCCATGCACCGCAGCCATTGCCCTGAGCACCGCAGCCATGCCCTTGCACACCATGACCTCGCCCCCTTTGCCCTGCCCTCCATGCACTCCAAGCTCCGTCTCTGAGCTTATACTGAATCCTAAAAGGAATAGGAAACAAATGAAGAGATATCAAAAGTGGGGTATGATTGGCCAGAAAAACATAATGTGTGGAAGAAACCAGAGGGCTAGGGTGAGATAAAAGAAGACCAGTCATAAGCAGATTCCAGCAATCAAGGTGGGAAATTATCAAGGACTGAACTAAAGTCCTAACAGAGGAAGCAGATAGAAAAATTCAAGTTTTGGCAATGTTATAAAGAAAACAGTTATGATGATCTCCCAGAATACTTCAGTCAGCATGGCAGTAGCACCCATGAGGAAATATAGGATTTGTGGGACAGAAAGGTAACTTCTTGACGCTGTGATTGTGGCCAGCTGGGACTCAAACACACAGCCTGGAAGCTCTTCAGACAGTTTAGTCATAACTGCTTTTTCTCAACTGCTGCTAAAAACATTCCTGAAGTTTTAAGAAAAATCACTCTGACTAATTCCTTGAGGGCTTTTTCTCCCCTTGGAGCAAGCCTTGAAAGGAGATAAAATGACGTTTTCCACTTTCATATAAAACCTCTGGAATTTTTAACATTAAGAGACTTTTCCACTCTGTTGCTGGGGGTTCAATACTTTTTTTTTAAAGCCCCGAAGCCCAAAAGCAAACCAAAAAACTATTTTATGGTACCTCATTGCGCAATGGCTGCTAGATGTTGCAAACAATAATTAAAAATAGGCTGCCAGAAAACATCCCTTGAAATTTTATACTTTACTACAAACATGCTCTCTGCTTGTCTGTTTCAGCCTCGCCAGCCTTGCCAACAGCTGTCTACATTGCTAAAGTGTTTTGAAGGTTCCCCACTGAAACCCTGGCAGTGATGAGGTGATCTTGTAGATAACCTTGTCTTGGTATGCATGGTTGCTTTGTGAAGTTTGTATCAGATTTTTTTCCCCACAGAAACATTAATAGCAGCCTAATTAAACCTGTCTCGCTTTTAACTGCTGTAATGATATGACTTGTTCTTTCTTTCTGAGTGTCTCAAAATGAAAGATGCCTTCCTTGAGGTGAGCATGTAGGAAGAATGTGCAACACCTTTACCTGCTATCACTGTTTCACATTACACAGGCTATTTCCACCCTACACTGCTATAGCGCTATTATTCCACTTTCAACATCCTGTGGAATTCTGGTGTTTGTAGTTACTGAGACCAAAGAGCTCTCTGGCTGAGAATTCTAAATGCTCCTCTCTAAACTGCAAACCCCGGGACTGCATAGAACGTTGAAGGTGGAATGATAGTATTATAACAGTGTAGTGCGAAAAGGCCTCCAGTATTGCAAAGGGATCTAGAAGCACCTATGAGCTTAACTGAGATGCAACTAATGAAGTAGATTTAAGTCTATGAAGGCTTACACTATTGACTTCTTTCTCTCAGTTAGTCTCCCAGATGCTGCCAAATCCCTTTTCATACTAACCCAGACTAGCACAACTGTGTCTTTGAATTACACAGTTATAACAGTATGATTCAACTGTCGCTGCATCCTAATCACTGCATCCTAAGGAATGTGGGGAGTTTGTACTTTGGTGAGGCACTAGAGCTCCCTGGGTAAGGATTCCAAAAGTCCCTCCCAAAACTGCAAATCCCAAGATTCCACAGGATGTAACCACACAGGCTCAGCCACTGAGCCTCTTCCAAGTTAAGGCACTAGTAGCCATAGCCAACCATGTTATTTTGGAAGCAGAGGCTGAAAATCCAGGTCTCATATCATCATACACATGGAAGGGAGTTGGAAGTTTTCCATCACCGTCCCCTTTTCAGTGCTTGGTCTCCAATGTAAGATGTATCCAGGTGGTCATCTAACTCTGCATGTTAAAGAAATGTGCATGTTGTATAGGCATTTCCTACTAGATGGCTTTCTCTCAGTCCCACCACCATCACTGACAAGTTTGGTGAAGATATGGAAGATGGCCTTCTCAGTAGCTGCTCCAAGGCTGTGGGAGGGTAGGTAGGCATCCAACTCCGGTCTTTTTCTGCTTATAGGCAGAGACCTTTTTATTTAAAATGGCCTTTGGCTGTTATTAATGGGTTGTTCTTGTACTTTTATCTTTATTTGGAGAAGGGTGGGATGTATATTAAACAAATGAATGAATAAATGAAAATATTGGCTTAGATCCTGTATGACCTTTTACCCAACATAAATCTGTATGCACTTAACAAAATTGCGGAGGCTGTAAGAAAGGTGGTTGCTGAATTGTGAAGATGTGTAGCAGTACACCAGTAAGACGGCCTGATATGCATTGTGAGTCCAATGTGCTTCAGGGACCGTAGACCATCAGTCCTGATTTCCTTTGGTCCCTTTGCTGGCTCTGCAATGTAGTTACATAAACTAGCCCTCGACTGGTTATGGACATTGCATTTCTTCGCAATTCTATTTCCCACAGATGCAAATCCATTTAAAAGCATGCTATGCTCCAACAGGATTCCAGCCATTGCCTGGCATCCTGTTTGGCAGTTGCAAATGTTGCAAGCTAGACTTATGGCCTTGTAACTCTTCTGTGTTCATATTTATGGTTGTGGCCTTATTACCACAATCATAAATGTGCCTAAAACCCATCTTAAAAGCCAGGCACCTGTACCATGTGAAGGAGTTTTGTAGTGCTGATGGAAGGGGTGCCTAAGGATGATGCATCCATCTCCCTCAGTGAGCTGTGATGTGATGAGTTGCAACAGGATTTTTTGTGTATCACTGGTGAAGGGGCTGTCTTCATCATCCTTCAGTGCTCCGCTGCCACAACTGCACACTTCTTTACTTGATGTGACAGCCTTGCCTTTTAAAGTGAGTTTTAGGCGGTTGGAGTGGGAGATGGGAGCCAATGCAGTTTAGTGATTTGAGCATTGTATTATAACTAGGGACTGGACGAATCCAAATTTTCTGAATCCGGATCCCTGGAAGGTTCTGGGAATCCACAAATCTTACGAATCTTATGAATCTCAAATCTTTCAAATCCTTTTTTTAAAAAGGGTTTAAAAAACAAGAGAAAGAGGGATAATCTTGGGCAAGACACACTCTCTCAGCCTTAGCAAAAGCTTGGGAAAAGGCAAACCTCCCTCTGAAGAAATCTGGCCAGGACAATTGTCATAGTTTTGCCTCAGGATCTCCCCAGATTGAAAATGACATGAAGGCCCTTCTACACAGGCAGGAAAATATGGATTAATCCTTCATTTTCCTGCCTGTGTAAATAGGGTCACATACTACAGGACAGAGATAATCCAGGTCAAAACTGGATTTTCTTTACATAGCTCCTTATGGCATCCTGGGGTTTGTAGTTTGATGATGCACCAGCACACTTTGGCAGAGAAGGCTGTGACACCTTGTAGAATTAAACCCCAGAATTGTGTATGAAAAAGCTTTGCAGGGGAGCTATGCAAAGGAATCTTTCAGCTGTCCTTGAAATCTCAAGAAGACTGTACCTTCTAGTCAAGTCTCAAGTCCTGCAACAAGGCACTTTAAAAAAACATCAGTCTCTAGTCCAGTCTCAGTTCTGCACCCTGCAGTCTCAAGTCAAGCCCTGCAACAAGGGATTTAAAAACAAAACAAAACAAAACACTAGCCTCTAGTCCAGTCTCAATTCTCTATCCTCAAGTCTTGCAAGGTACTTTCAGGTCAAGTCTCTGGCCTAGTCTCAATAATTCCCAATCCCTTCCCTCCAGTCTCAAGTCAAAAGAACAGAGAATAATTATATTACCTTGCAGAGGGAGGAAGCAGTGGGCACAGGCAGCACTAGTGGGCACAGGCAGGCAGTTGAGTGGGCAGGCAGCCCCAGCAGACACAGGCAGCCAAGCAGAAACAGGCAGGCAGCCCCAGCGGACACAGGCAGCACAACCAACTGAGCACAGGCAGCCTCTGGCCCACGAGTGTGGTTTTACGCTGTGATTTTCTCATGCCCAGGGGCCCGCCAGGCATTCAGGCTTTTGGCGGGCCCCTGAGGCACCAATTTCAAGAAGTAAAAAACAAATCTGGTTGATGGATTTGGACGATTCAGTTTGCCATTTTTGGCATGGGGATTCAGATCCGCGAATCTCGAATCCTCGCCCAGGATTTGAGGATTCGAGGATCTGAGGATTCGGTTGGCCCATCCCTAACTATAACCCTGGAGACCAGGGTTAGATTCCCTGTTTAGCCATGGAAAGCCACTGGGTGATCTTGGGTGTGTCACACACTCAGCCCCAGAAAACCCGCCTTAGGGTTATCATAAGTTAGAAATGATTCGAAGGCGCACAACAAGAAATTGAGAGATGGCGCAGAGCTATGACATCACAGTTATGGGTGCTATGAAGGGCTGCAGTCTTTGTATGCCACATTGAATGAATTTACCCCCATTAATTAAAACATTTGTGCACATTCTTGAATTGTATACATTTACACATTTTTAGTAAGTGTAGCATGCAAATGGTTTGGACATATACCATCCCTTCTGAAACACATGACAGAGTTTGTCAATGAGATTGATTTCTTTTTTTTAAAAAAATACCTTTATATTATAGTAAACATCTGTATGTATGACCATACATTAGGCCATTTCCTCATTACACTGTTATAGTGCTATTATTCCACTTTCAACATCCTGTGGAATTCTAGGATTTGTAGTTTATTGAGGCCCAAGAGCTCTGTGCCTGAGCATTCTAAATGCCCCTCCCTAAACTGCAAACCCCATAGGATTCAATAGGTTGTTGAAAGTGGAATAATAGCACTATAACAGTGTAATCTCTTAAAGACATTGCAGTGACAACCTTTGCAGCTCACTACTTATTCTGCACAAAAAATGCATGATTTTTTTAATACATGGAAAATGATATTTTTTGTCCATAGAAGAGCATTTTCTGTACAAAAAATGACATTTCTGTGCAGGAAACATTTCTGTGAAGAAAATGCCATTTTTTTGTGTGTGCATGTAAATCTATATGCATTTGTTTTGCCCAGAATGAGTTCCAAACTGTGAATAGTCTGTAATAACTCTGCAGTATTCAATGACCTTCTCATGCTGGGGAGAAAAATCTTAAAATGTTGTCTTTCAGAATGAAATTTATGGAGATTTGCGTTCTGTATTGTCTCATGATCTAATATTCATAAGATCTTCTACTATGTTCTCAAATATTGTATTCCAAAGTATTGATGTTAATAGATACCCCTTCTCTCACTTACACTTAATAAAATGATAGATTTTTGATAATACTTCTTTAATTTGTTTACTCTCTCAATATCATTTTGTTATTTTGTTATTCTTTTCAAATTTGTTAAGTTTTCTAAAAATAACTGAGATTTTATTCTCCATTTATGTACAATTTCTGATATATAAATTTTGGCAACAAGGCAGATTAATGCAATGTTTACAATGTGATCAGATCTTATCACCATCTGTTTTTCTTCATATGTTCTAACAGTGTAATTTTTAAAGAAATCCACATATTTGATTATTTTAAACTGGCAAGTAATGGATTTCTGAGGCAAGATAGATTCCATTCCATTGGTAACCTCAGGAGGTGTGAAATGGATATTTCATGGACATTTCCACATATGTGTGCATATAGTTATTTCTATCTAACCCAATAAATGAAATCATAGAAATATGAATCCAGAAATATGAACCCAATACATTTCTTGACGATCCTTGTTATGTTGTTGGTGAGGCCCAAGGATACTGTAGCTAATCACAGCAACATTAAAATAAGAGTACATTTTTTGAAAAAACAAGTCCAGAATCAGTTGAGTCTCCGTTCCCAATCTGCATAGATGCTGACACTGTACCAAATTCAAATCTACTGAAAGAAGGAGAAGGTGGACAAACTCCAGCTTCCCAGTCCCTTCATCCATCCAGAAATATAAATGCTGTCAATGACACATCTCTCCAGGGCTGCAAAAATACATTCTTGTATCCTTACTTGGGCTTTTCAGCCTAGGTAGAAATAGTAGCAGTAATAATAACAACAACAACAATCATCAATACCATCATCATCATTCACCTTTATTTATATCCTGCTTTTTTCCTGATAAGGACTCAACGAGGCTTACAATATTTTTTGAAAAATAGTGAAAAATCATGGATTACAAAAGTTAAAACACAAATTAAACAATCAAATAGGTATTAAAACAAAGTTAAAATACATAATTGAAACACAAGCATTCATAAATTCTGCAGAGTTAAGAATAGCTAGCACCTTTAATCAACTAGGACATAATCATAGATTGAATGCCTGTTGAAATAAAAATGTCTTTGCTTGTCTATGGAAAAGAAGATATGGAGGGTGCCAGTCTGAATTCTCTGGGAAGTGAGTTCCAAAGTCTGGGAGCAGCCACTAAGAATTTATACGGGACATTTATATGGAACATCTTCTCAGGAACTGGGGTTTCCAGGCCAAAACCTGAGACTTAAGAACATCCCTCGTGGTATCTTTAAGCATTATGTATTAACTACCAACCACAGTAACAGCTTTCATTCATGCACACACATACACACACACACACAAACACAAGGGGCGGTGGAATATATTTTCCTACTTGGAAATTAAGAGATAAATCTTAGCTAAAAGGGCCGTTCTGAGGTCAAGATGAAATGAGGGGATTATTCTTCCTTATTTATTTAGGGAGATGGAATAAGGAACATTTAATCTAGCCTACTTGCTTTTTGCCAGTGGATGCGGAGCACAGGAGAGAGTGAGTACTGGTGCTATAATGATTAGAGGGAAGGAGGAAGCTAACTAAGTACATCATTGATGCCCCATAAAATCTTTGCAAGCTGCAGGCGACAAGTCCATTAAGCCTTGCAAAATTGTAGCAAGTGACTGCTCTCCTCGCCAAGTTGAAGATTTACATATAGCTGTTTGAACTTGCCCAGAGTTCAGCAAGACTGGAGAATTTGCACCTTTATCTCCTATCTGGAGATGACCCATGAACTCAGGGCCAGTCCCTGAGATCTGGCAACAACATTTACCATATAGCCATTGAGTCAATAAGTATATTTTTATTCTGGACTAAGAACTGGATCTTGACTTTTATTTACATTTTTCTCCTCTTGGGTTGCATTTGGGTGTAGCAGTAAACCTGGGAGTCCACTCTTCTGACAGCTTTTGATTCCACAGCATATTATGACTGTTTGTTTTATCCACTGAAGAAAATGGATGGCTTATCTAGCATTCTTTGTTTTGTATCTACAATGTGAATTTTGAAGGTTCCTTGTAGAGACGACCATCTTTGTTTCCCGTTGATCTCATCTGCATTCCAATTAATGGTTAAGCAGTCTCAGTAGGCCATTTACAATTCCCCCGTGCCACCTAGCCACTGGAATATATTTTGTCTTTAATGGCTTATTGATCCTGTGGACCATAACAGCTTCCATGGCCATGTGTTAATCTAGCTCCGGAGCATGTCTGCTTCTGGTTCAGCTTGTTCATTGTAACACTTATTAACAATAATGAGAAGTACATGCTGAAATGGAAGGAAATGGTAGTTGCTAGATGGAATGCTACAAATCCTCACCACAATAGTTTCAATTATTAAGGGAAGAGTTGAGTATTTATGACTGCTGACAAATACTGATGACTTTATAAATCAAGCATTGTTTCTCTGTGTGGAATGTGAAAACAAATTCATGACAGTTTCCTGGGCTTCCATCAATAAGCCTGGGCTTTCTTCATCTTTTCCCTTGGTTTCTTGGTTTAATGTTCCCTGTTAAACATATGCAGCTCAGTTAATGATTGAAAATATTGGTGGGGGGAAAGGGTTCAAGAGCGAGGTTGTTTCCAAGCATGAGACTTTAGAGACCTCAGTCCCAGTCCCTTCCAGATCTAGAACTCCTGTGTCCTATTAAAAGATTCCCATCATCTTTCCTTTCGCTGAAACGTATCAAAGTGGCAAGAAGTGATTAATTGTTGTAGCAAATCCATTCCTTGATCTAGGCCAAGTTTGTAAGAATGCTATAGCCTATGTGTAGATAGTCCACTTAAGGTTTTCTGCAGAGTATCTGACAAGGCTAGACAGTTGACCTGTGATCCTAATCAGAGAAGAAACTACAGAATAATAATAGCTTCATCTTTTAAGTGCCTGAGGAACCTACATTCTTACAGCTAAGAACTCCAGGGCTCTAAACACAAAAAGCAGTAAGGATATTTCTTTGAGATCTTGTGTGCTGCTGCCATTTAAAACCTTTTTCATACTACACAATTATAACTCTTTGATACCATGTTAATTGTCATGTTCCCATCCATGGAATCCTGGGATTTGTAGATTGGTGAGGTACTAGAGTTATCTAGCTGAGAGTCTGAAATACTGCATGAAAGCACAAATCCAAGGATTGCAGAGGACATAGCCATGTTAATTAAGAAGGTATCAAATTGCTCTAATTGTGTAGTGCCAAAGAGACATGAGTAACAATTTGCCAACTGTTGCATTTTTATGCCTTGTGATACCTATAATTTATAAATAATCTTCCCCATGATAAAATATGGAAAATATAAGTTAAGAATACCTGAGGACACACCTTCTTTAGTACCAGCTTGCCCAGTTACTGAAGTCTTAGGAGGTGCTCCTGTGGGGCTGAGATGTGCCTGGAATCCATAAATGTTATGTTTTAGACTGTCAGATTGCTCTTACTGTCAGGAAGTTCTTCCTAATGTTTAGTTGGAATCTCTTTTCCTGATGTTTGAAGCCATTGTTCACATCTTAGTTTCTGGAGCAGCAGAAAACAGGCTTGCTCCATCCTTCATACGACAGCCCTTCAAGCATTTAAACATGGCTATCATGTCACCTCTTAACTTTCTCTTCTCCATAGGAGTATGGTGTCTAGATCAAGGGAGGTACTGGTACCACTGTATTCTGCTTTTGGTTAGACCTTGTTTGGAATACTGTGTCCAGTTCTGGGCACCTCAATTCAAGAAGGATATTGACAAACTGAAGCGTGTCCAGAGGAGGGCGACCAAAATGGTGAAGGGTCTGGAAGCCATGCCCTATGAGGAGCGGCTTAGGGAGCTTAGTCCGCAGAAGAGAAGGTTGAGAGGGGACATGATAACCATGTTTAAATATTTGAAGGGATGTCATGTCGAGGAGGGAGCAGGCTTGTTTTTTGCTGCTCTAGAGCTTAGGACAAGAAGCAATGGATTCAAGCTGCAGGAAAGGAGATTCCACTTGAACCTCAGGAAGAACTTCCTGATGGTCAGAGCTGTCCGGCAGTGGAATATTCTTCCTTGGAATGTGGTGGAGTCTCCTTCTTTGGAGGTTTTTAAGCAGAGGCTGGATGGCCATTTGTAGGGAGTGCTTTGATGTGTGTTCCTGCATAGCAGGGAGTTGGACTGGATGGCCCCTGTGGTATCTTCCAATTCTATGATTCTATGATTCCAGGCTAAACATATCCAGCTCCCAAAGCCATCCCTCATAAGGCATGATTTCCAAGCCTTCTACCATTTTGATCACCTCCTTCTGGACACACTTCAGCTTGTCAATATCCTTCTTGAACTGTGGTGCCCAGAACTGGACTCAGAATTACAGGTGGGGTCATGGTACAGAAATGAGCACAAATGCTGTCTGGAATTCTGTTAGTGATACACACTGGCATTTTTGGTAGCTGGAGAGAAGGAATTCACCACTATCCTTATGAAATAACCCCACTTCCCATAAAAACTTTCCTGTCACCATGCCCTTCTCCTCAACATGGCCATTTAGTGTCAAGGTGAGGGACAAGAGAAAAGCATCTGACCTTGTATATCTGGAAGCAGAATGATGATATTGTCGTGCAGGACCTTCCCATGGGAGGTTCTGGAGGATTTTTTGTTGATGTCTGTTCAAGTACTTCTATGCTGCTCCCTGCTATCAGACAATCATGCTGAGAGGGAAGGGGGTAGGCAACAGTTGAGTCTTGCAGAGGGAGAGAGGGGAAATGGAATAGAGTTCAACCTAGGTGGGACTTCATCTTCCTGATCAGGATCTCAGCCTTTATTTTAACCCCTTAGTTATAAGTACTTGCTAGAGATCTATGCATTCTAGTCCTGTGATATGACAATTAATTCGCAGACACTAGCAGTGCGGTTATTTTGTGACCGTCAGTGAACTTTCATGTGTCTAATTTGGCTTTCTTGGACTGAATCCCATTCCTCTTGGTTAGTCCATCTAGCATAAGATTGCCTGCATAGATTATCAGCAACTTTCTCACAGTATCTAACAGGAATCTTTCCCAGTCCTACTTAGAGATGCCTGGGATTGAACCTATGACCTTCTGAATGCAAACATGCTCTGTTACTGTGCTTACAGCTCTTTCTTTATCTTGAAAATTTGTGCTCACATCTTGTTTTAATCCCTGCTCTTTTTCTATGTCATTTATTTTCCCTGAAAGATGTAGGATTCATCCATATGTATAGCCAGCTGGCCAGCTCCACCTCTGCTCCTCATGGTGGCCATTGCACTTGCCTAGTCCAGGACACAAAACATCTCTCAGAGGCAATTGATCCACACCTGCTGTCAAAAAACAGCACACAGCCAATATAGATATGGAAGATGGTCTCATGGGGTCAAGAAGAAGGGAAATGGTACATTGCCTCCCTATAGTATCTTCCCCCTGATTAGCAAATTTCTCAAGAGGATTTTTACTGAGCTAAGCCCTAAATTCTAGTGAAGCAGAATTCAGAGAAAACATGGTGGTTCTTTCTAAGGGAAAACTCCTAATTAATTATCATATCACAGGACTAGAACACATAGATCTCTAGCAAGTACTTATAACTAAGGGGTTAAAATAGAGGCTGAGATCCTGATTGGGAAGATCCATCTAGCGTAAGATTGCCTGCATAGATTATCAGCAACTTTCTCACAGTATCTAACAGGAATCTTTCCTAGTCCTACTTAGAGATGCCTGGGATTGAACCTATGTCCTTCTGCATGCAAACATGCTCTGTTAGTGTGCTTACAGCTCTTTCTTTACCTTGAAAATTTATGACAAGGCAATTGTGGCAGGTGTGCAGGCCAATTTTCAGCCCCTGGGACCCTCCAAGGGCTTTGTGACTGTCAAAAGTGTTTTTAAAGAAGCACAAAACAGAACTGACCAGAAGTCCACTTTTGGTTCTGAGAAATTTTTTTTTTTTTTAAATGAAACAGTATAGGGCAGAGAGATTGCCCTCTATCTAAAAGTCAAAGAATAGTTCCTGGAGAAATTCAAGAGAGGAAATTTACCTTCTCCTTTTGGCCAGAAGAAGGGCAGTCCGGGAAGCCTGAAGGCATTAAGGGTCACAAAAACAGCCTTGGGGGAAGGCATGTGGCCCCATAGCTGCACTTTGCCTAATCTTGTTTTAAGGATGTTCCACTCATCTCAGCCATGGTGGTATCATGAAAAGCAAACCCACACAACCTTTGTTGGATACTTCAATTAGAAGCACATTGTCAATATTGGTAATTCCATCCAAAAGCTGTGGCCAGGGTATAAGAAACCAGCAATTATACCAGCCCAAATGGTAAGAAACAGGATGGAAATGAGTTTCCCATCTTTACAGTGTAATTGCATGTGTGCTTACTCTGGATTAAGTTCTAACGCTGTCTGTGAGGAAGCACAGAATTGCAATAGTATAGTTCAAGTCAATTGATATTGTTTTAAGTGAAAACTGAACTCATCCTCAAGGTATAAAAAAAAACCCTTAAGTGAAATGTTTGTTGCTTTTCTTGAAACTTCTGTCTGGTTCTAAGTAAGATAAGGGACATGGCTTCTGTCCCTATAATGGCTGTGTAGAAGAGACCACATCGGGCATGTTCAGGGTGGTATGGTCTAAGAATTGTTAGGGTAAAATAATTATTGTTCTTCTAGGTTATATTAGTTATAGACAAAACCAAAATTATCTAATTGTTTATCTATTTCATTTATATTTTTTGGGGGGTATAACTGAGTATTGAATAATACTGGAATGTTGGATTCATACTGTTGGTTGATATTTCTTATGGAGTGTACGACAACATATACATATGGATCTGTTGTATACTGATTTGTATATATTGTGCTGATTCATAATGAGATTTGAACGTAATAAATAAACATATTAAAAAAAAGGCTGTGTAGAAGAGGAAATTTCAGCAGATACTGTTTGTGCCTCTTAGAGGTTTTGCTTGAGGAGGAAGTCTCAGGCTATTGCTGCACTAGACTGTTATAGTGTGCTATTTTTCCACTTTCAACATCCTGTGGAATCCTGGGGTTTGCAATTTAGGGAGGGACCCTGAGGCACCTCCCTAAACTGCAAACCCCAGGTCCATAGGATGTTGAAAGTGAAGATAGCGCTGTAACAGTCAAGTGTGGTAATGGCATCAAGTGTGGAAATGGCATTAGTTTCATATTTTGCTTCAGGTAGAGTTGATGGGGCAAGCATACTTGAAGTTAACTATGAGATTTGGAAAGATCTTCAAACTGTTTCAGTGTGAAACCAGCTATATGGATGAATGAGCACCATTAATATAAAGTCTTTTATACTCTTTTTGATTTAAGGAGCTTCAATGATTCAACCCACTTCCGTGGCTTCCACCAGAACCTAATGCTGCTTTTGTCAACACATTCTACTTAGCAACTGACCTCCAATTCTTGTGGGGATAATTAACATCAGTGATGAAAGATATTCTTGTACTGAGATTACTGTGAGTAATAGACTGATATGAGTTCCTGTCTAGATGTAGCCCCATCCCATTTGCTCATGTAGAGGAAGAACTGCCAAAAAGCAGTTAGGTGTAATTTTAGACAAATTAGATTTTGTTTCTTACAAGTCTTTGGCACGCACCATCTGCTTACTGTGGCTATTCCTCTAACTTTTCTGGTGGGTCTTTAGGTTTCTAGGTCAAGGAAAGGTCAATCATCAACCAAAGTTGAGTGATGGGTACACATGTGGTGGGATGTTCGGAGGTGTCTTTTTGCCACACAGGAAACCGATGCATTAGTAGAAGGCTGTTCAAGTAATTACCTATATGAAAGTTCCAGTGTGGATTTTAGGCAACAGATCAATCATGAATGACAAGCCTTTTGTCTGTATTATGATGTAGGTGGATCATGTGTGAGTACCACTTTCAGGAGCATAGCTAAAGCAAGTTGATTGTATCTATTAAAGGCATGCCTAGAATAATCACTACTTCCCCCCCCCGCATAATATAGAGTCATTAAAACGTGAAGATAAAATTATCAATTTCAGTAGCTACCAGATGTTACAGATAACAAGGACTATGTTTCACAGATGGTCAAAGTTTGCACAGTGCTTAAGATATTCGGGGTATAGCTATGGAGTGTGTGTATACGTATATGTGATTGTCCCCCAATAAGAATTCTGTACCACATGATGACATTTTCCTTCAGTCCCCATTGGAGAAACTGAGACATTGAAAAATAATTCCATTGATAACTTTGCCTACCCTTTTTCTTTGGATGTCTGAATGCTGAACTGAAATTCTAAATTAGTGCAATACTAGAAATGTGAGGACTGAAGGAAAATTTCATGACGGGGGGCGGGTGGGACAATTCTTGAGGGGCAATGGCTTCATTTTGTTCCCCCCTCCATGTAGCCACACCCTTGGAAATACTGTTTAAATAATTTGCTGTTTCATTTATGCATGGTGTAGTGGTTTGAACATTCAACTACAACCCTGGAGACTGAGGTTCAGTTCCCCACTTGGCCATGGAAGCTCACCAGGTGTGTCACACATTCTCAGCCCACCAAAAATGCCATGATAGGTTTGTTTTAGGGTTGCTATAAGTCAGAAATGATTTGAAGGCACTCAACAACAACAACAACAATTTCCATTTCAATTATGGATGGGTTACACTTGAAAATGCAAGACTGGGTGTATGTTGTATGCATTTGATGAGAAACAGGCCACAGGGAGATCTCTTTGCACGTGGGAAGGATTGTATTCAGTGTCACCACTGGCTCAAGCTCTTCTATTGCTTGTAACAGGAGGAGAACTATCAACCAGCATTGCTATCAGCTTCTACCGCTATCTGCCCCCACCCATAGCAATAACCCATCCTCCCTGGAGAGCAATGCAAGCTACCCAAATCATCTGGCACAGTTTTCTACATAGCCAGCCAGGCCCAAATGTTTCATTCTGAGCAGTCTTGACTAGGGTTGCCAAAGTCAAAACTGAATACAGCTCTACTTGTAATGTTTGCGCGGAAGAGGGAACTTCAGTTAGTGCTGCTTGTTACCTGGTGGCATTGTTACCACTGTGATCTGGTCTGATCTTGGGTGAAGCAAAGATATTATTTTTGATATCATAATTCGGCCTTCTGCCACCAGTCAAGTGTTTGTGAGGCCCCGCCGAACAAGCGCGAAGCTAGGCATGGATAATACTTGTTGCTCTCATTCAAACACCAGATATTGCCAGATCCGCTTCAGAGGGAGACCTCTCAACACAAACACCTTAATTACAATTGCACAGTAAAACAAAAGGACTCTCTGCCTGGGAGAACACCCTGGCGAGCTAGGCACTTAATGGCCAAGCTAGCCACATCTACATACCGGCCATACTATTGTCAATATGGCATATAATTCAATCATGTAAATTCTGACCTTTCAGAAGCTTTGTCTCCAGCCCAAAACCTATTGTTCCCACCAGAGACCAGACTAGCCTGCTGTCATTCTTTTCCCTATAAAAATCTCCCATTCTGAGAGCTCTTTGGAACTCTCATCAGACCTTGCTGAAAATCACTTACTGAAATCACTTGAAGCTCCCATCGGATCTTCTTCCTCACCTCGCTGCCGCTTGGTCCAGCAGATTCCCCTCGGCCCCTATGCCAGTTTCCTCCTCTTCAATTGGTGTCTCCAAGACTTCGGACAGGTGGCGTATTGCTCATTCCCCAAATTCTCTTTCTTTCCTTTTCTAGTTAGGAGTGTGCTTGTGTTTTTATTATTTTGTGTTTAATAAATACTGTTAGTATTTTGAAACTGCTTGACTCCTCACTGACCTGAACTGGTATACATAGGATAAAAGATCCCGCTGCGTTGCCCTGCCTCTCGTTAGCCAAGAGAGTGCTCCAGCTAATTTCCCCATCTTTGCTAGATTTGTTTGGTATTTGGGCGCCCCTCCTGGGACCCCCAATTTACAGAGTAACAGCACGAGAAGCAACACCTGCTGAAATCCTCTCTTCTACATAGCCATCAAAGCTGCAGGACCTCTCTCCAGTTTCTCTTCTGGCAACCCTAGCTATTGCCTCAGAGCTAGACACTGTGGACAGGCTGCCCTAGCAACACATATGTTTCTGTGGCACAAGGCAGTCTACTGCCTCAAAGAAAGGCATTCAGGGCCTTCTTGCAGAATATTTATTGGTGTGGCTCTCAGGCAGCTGGTACAGCTCTCCAGAACCTACTGTTGTCTGGTTCTAGAGATCTGGGAAGTTGGCTTCTTGGCTTTGGACAAAGAATGGCCAGCATGGTGCTAGGAGAACTATTGTTGGGAGCACACAATTTGCTTCCTCATTTGCTCTGTCATAGCACTTCACTGTGCCAAATGGATCAGCCGTGTGTGTATGTATGTAATAAGGATACCATCCCCCTAGGCACACACAGAATAGAAAAAAAAGAAAGAAAAGAATCCACACTACACACTACAATAATCTGATGCCTCTTTAACTGTCATGGATCCATTTTGTGGAATCTTGAGACATATAATTTGGTGAAATACCTAGACTCCTGTGATGAAGTTCAGAGGAGAGGACTTGTGCTCTCTAGCAGAGATAAGTGCCTCACCAACCTGCTATAATTCCTGGATTCCACCATAATTCATCATAATTTAAAAGTCTTTAGTAGAGATATACTCAGAAAAAGGGAGAGCAGAAAAAAAGAAAACCTCCTTTCCACATTTGAAGTACATCATCTATTCTCTTTTGCAGTAGAAAAGTCTGAAGTGTCTCTGAAACACGGGGCAAATACCGTATGATGTTAAGTATATACTTACAGCTGAGATGCAGGTTTTTAAAAATACAAATAGCATCACCTGGGGGAAGGTTATAATTAATAGGTTCGGGGCAGGCATGGTAGGGCAATTTAACTCTTTCATCCTCTGCTGTCCTGTCACAAGAACCACTACTCTGCTCAAGTATTTGCTTTGAGGAGAAACCCCTGGTTGATGTCAGGCTGCTGAACTTTACTTCATAGCCACTAGGATTGTTTAACAAAGTGAGGAGCAAGAAAGAGAAAAATGTTAGCACTCCTAAGAAAAAGTCCTTTCTTTTAAATATAGAGCATAAAATGACCTCAGGAATCTGGATTCTTGAAGTAGAAAGACATTTTTTTTGGTGGTGGTGAGAGATTATATTGATTTTGAAAAAGCATGAAAGACTCTTTTGTCAACGCCAAAGCCAACAAACCCTATCAGTGCATAAAATAAGCTTTAAAAGAGGCTGGCTCCAAATGCCCCCTGCCACCATCTTTGGGATATATCTTGGCGAGTGTGTAAACATCTTCCTCCAAATGCAGGGAGACATACATATATAAAAAATCATAGTGAGAAACAAATTTCCATCCTTAACTATAGTTCTGACATTACTGATAATGATTCAGTCACATGACCTACTCAAGTAAGCTACTTCTGCCAATTTTGAAATCTAAATGGAGACTGCTAGAAATAAATGGGTCTTTTTGTTGCTGTATGCCTTCAAGTTGTTTGCAGAGTACAGGGATCCTAAGGCAAACCTATTACGGAGTTTTCTCAGCAAGATTTGTTCACAAAAGGGTTTGCCATTGAATTCTGCTCTGGCTGAGAGAGTGTGACTTATCCAAGGTCCACCCAGAGGATTTCCATGGATGCCTGGGGATTTGAATCTCTGTCTTTCACAGTCCGAGTCAAACACTCAACCCCTACAGCATGGTGATTCCTAAATGGGTTTGTATGTACACTGAACTCCAAAATCAGGGTATCTTATGTGTTACTAGCCCATATTCCCCTCAGATTTGATATGGTTTAATTGGCAAAATATAATTTAATTGGCAAAATACATGAGTTACCATTAATATAAAATGGATCCTGATGTGTCTGTAAGGCCAGGCTGGACAGAAGAAAAACACTAGCTGAACACATGTGCTGCAAACTGGGTCAGAAGATCCCCTCTAGGCATAGTCAAGGTCACTGTCAGGCAGATTACCAGGTAACTCCAGAGATAATAGGCTTAAGCTGAAGCTGTAACATCTTTGATACCACATAATAACAATGGAAAGTTTCCACCAAAACACTGATTGTTTCTTCTCTTCTTCCTAATGCCTGGATGTTTCTCTGCATTATTCCTTTACCTGTCCAACATTGCAGAGCTATTACGGCAGCCATTAACTCTTTGTCAACTAATGCAGAGACCATTAACTCTGTCTGGACTTCATTGTCCAAATCGCAACCTCCATTATTTGCTCAGCCAGAGAGCCATTCACACTCAAGTGTCATGTCTTAATTAGGTTGTAAGCCCAAGGATGGGAAATTTTTTTGTTATTCTTTTACTTGTAAAGCGCCATGTACAGTGATTGCACTAAATAAATAATTAAATCTATTTGGAACAATAGCTCTCAGAATGGCCCTGCCAGCATGGCTAATAGTCCAGAAAACTAACTTGCCTATGCTTTGCTCTGGCCAGTGATATTCATAATGTATCCCAGAGGATACTGGTGTTTCTTGGCATGCAGTCATGGTCCCATCACTCAGGAAGTAAGTGATGGTAGATCAGCTTCTTTCAAAATCCGTTTCCTCACAATTATCCATATTCTAAAGGAGTCTGCAGGAGTGGAGGACTATTTTGCTCACAGGGCGTTTTATGTTTGTATAAGATTCCCTTGTGTGAGCCGAGTGTGTTCCTTTGAACTGCCAGGTGCCCATGGTAGACAAGCTGAGAGGTAAAAAGTTCCCTTAGAATAAAATGTTCCACTATGGGAATCAGAGTTATATTTTTTCTGGTCTCTGTCATTTTTGCTTATGTAGACTCCTAAGTTTTTTTCTCTTTACTATCAAATTTCTGCATCAATCTGGAATATATCATGTACAATAATCTATACAGATTGATCACAGTTCTTATCTGAGATATTAGGTACATGAGTGTATCTGTCTCTGTGTCGGCGTATATATATCAAATCTCTCTCTCCTTCTCTCCCTCCTCTCTCTGATGTGGGCAAAGTGTAGCCTATGGGCTGCATGCAATCATTAGACTCTAATCTTTGTGACTCTGAAACCCCCAACTAGTGCACCAAAGCCCCCCCAACCCCATTAAATGGTGCAATTTTCATGCAATTTTGTCCCATAAAGCATGCAGAAAGTACCCTCATGAAAACAGGCAAAAATATCCGCATACCACTCTACAAGCACCCCAGAATCCAGTAGTACCCACAAATACTTCCTTTTTTCCTTCTGTAGTTCTTCTCAAAATGGTAACAGAAACTGTCATTTCCTGTTCCCATTTTGAGAGGGACTGCAGAAGAAAACAGAGATACTTGAGTGGAGGAGCACAACCCACCAATCAGCTGGGGAGACAGAATTGGTCCCTGGCCCTCATGTAGTCGCAAGACATAGGCCATTTCTGCACTACACTGTGTTACTGAAGTTCAGGCCTATTTGGAGATAGCACCCGATATCACTTTGATATCATAATTCGACCTTATTCTACCACCCTTCTCCACATGTTTGTGAGGCACGAAACTAGGCTCGGCACTTAACTGCTGAAATATTCTCAAACAATACAGGCAAGCCAGACATAGCCGGATCGCCACTTCAGGGACCTCCCCAGCAAACACCACATTATGTATGTGTGCTACCTACAAAAGGCTCCCTGCCCCGAGCAGGCAACTTGACAAAGGCCGAACCATCCACTGTCAAGCGTTGCACATTTACATACTGGCTACACCATTGTTAATTCAGCTCTGATTCCATCATGCTAAATTGTGACCTTTCAGAGACATTGTCTCGCACCCAAAACCCATTGTTGTCCCCAAGTAAGGCATAGCCTGCAGTCACACTTCTCCCTATAAAAATCCCTGATTCCGAGACCTTCCTCGGATCGCTCCCAAGTTCCAGACCGCCTTGCTGCCGCATCGCTTGGTGAGCTTCCCCTCAGCTCGACGTGCTGAGATACATCGAACCCCGGCATCACTCTCTGTCTTCTTTCGGGCTTCAGGAACAGGTTTCGTATCACCCGAATCAACTATGCCTCCGAAAATCCCGCTATCTTACTCACACCTTTGTTTTCCTTAGTTATCTGTGTGCGTGTGTTGCTTACATTGTGTGCCTGTATTTAATAAAGACCATTCATTACTCTCAAACCGGTCTGCTTCTTGACTTGGCCTGACCCCGTAAACACTGGGTTACAAGATCCTGCTAAGTTACCCTGCCTCTCGTAATGCTAAAGCAGTGCTCAGAGCTAATTTTCCCCACCTATAGTTGAGCACATTTGGGTGTCCCTCACGGGACCCCCAGTAAACAGGGTAACAACTGTTATAGTGCTATTATTCCACTTTCAACACCCTATGGAATCCTGGGATTTGCAGTTTAGGGAGGGGCATTTAGAATTCTCAGCCAGGGAGCTCTTTGACCTCAGTAAACTACAAACCCAGAATTCCACAGGATGTTGAAAGTGGAATAATGGCACTAGAACAGTATAGTGCTGGAATGGCATAAGAAAACAAGATTTTTTTTTTTTATTTCTGCCAGCTTCAGATGTGATGATGGAGTATTCCAAAACATATCTACTCTAAGCATGAGCAAGTGTGTATTTTCTCTCCAACCACATATATTTCAGGTCATTGTGGAACTTTAAGAGCTAAAGAATGCCGTGCAAGGTTTGAAGAATTGTGAAATACCCTGGATAAGTTGAGCTCTATTCTACATATTAGTCTATGACTGGGTTAGTTCACAAAAATAAAATTCCTTCTGCATCCTTACTTATCACATTTTAATTCATTCCTCTCTCCTACATAGATTCAGTTGAAAAGCTTTCCTTAGTTTGTGCAGTTATTCTGCAGAGAAGTAATATGTAAATACATTCAATGAGAAAGAACGTATTAAGGCAATACATTTCCTTCTCTGTTGGTTTTCCCACTGAGCTCAGCGAACAAATATTGTTATTAAATATTGATTTTTAAATCTCTGGCTGGTTCTGACCCTTAGTCCCATGGAAACCATTTGCTTTGCATGCATTGAATCATTATTGAGTAGCCTAAAATATGTAAGGTTGTAGATGGACTGTTTTTCTTTTTGTTGAGAACATTCTGCTTCAACATTTGCCACTCCTGTTGTTCCAAAAGAAGCCTGTACAATTTGCCAGGTCTTGGCTGACAAATCATATGTTACTATGGACTGCCTGGCACTAAAGGCTCCCTACTCGTCTCCTTTTTGTAGTTTTGGGCATGCAGCAAACTCAAAACTCAAAAAAGTTTACCAAATCCCGGTGAGTTGGCTTATGAGGATGAGAGGCTGTAAGGTCACAAACTTCATGGGCCTCTTCTAAAACTGCACAGTTTTTGCAAAATGAAGTAGAGGCTATTACAACATGAAATTTCATGTGGAAACAAGCCAATAGCTTTCAGAAGAGCCTAAGCAGGAGAGAATTCTTCACAGAACAGTCGAAACAGGTAATTTAATATCCTAAAAAGGAAGTCATAGAAAGTGCAATGGAAGAGTGGGTGATGATGAATGAGGAAGTACAGCAGCAAAAGTAGAAAGTCTTGAACATAAAGATAGTTCAAGCAAGCAAGTTTTTGGCCATTGTGCAATGGACATATTCAGTTCATGGTTGTATAAACAGAGTTCCACAAGTGTAACTATTTCACATGGGCCTCAATCCTTTTGTCAGCCCCAACTAGAATAGAGAAACTGAATTGATTGGTTAACTTGAGAGGCCTAAATACCCTAAAGGCACCAGGTCTGGTCTGATCTTGGAAGTTAGGCATGGTCAGCACTGGTTAGTACTTGGATGGGAGACTGCCAATGAATACCAAGTGCTATAGACTATATTTCAGAGGAAGGAACTGGCAAAAGCATCTCTGAGTATTTTCTTTCCCTAAGAAAACCCTGTGAAATTGATAGCATTGCCATAAGTTGACAGATGACTTGAAGACACATGTGCGTACACACACACACACATGTCTCGACTCATCGTTTAGTATTTGATTGAATGGTTCTAGCAACAGCAATAGTATGTGTATTTCTATACCGCTTATCAGCTCAGTGCTCTCTAAGCGGTTTACAATGTGTTTAGCTAATTGCCCCCAATAAGCTGGGTACTCATTTTACCAACCTGTGGAAGGATGGAAGGCTGAGTCAACCTAGAGCCTGGCAGGATCGAACTCACAACCTTGTGGCTGCAACACTGGCATATAACCACTGTGCCACGAGGCTTCTACTCTAGTTGGGAATCACCAACAAGATTTCAACCATGCAATTGGATGCTGTGTGTCATTGACTTACGTGTACCACTTTCTTCACTGGAATTTCAGAAATAATCCCCATATATTTCCATTGCACAATGGGGCACTCTGAAGGCACAGTGGTATCTACAGAATTGGTTGTCCGATGTTGGTGCTCAGCAGAAGGATAAGGTAACACAACCACCATGTAACTACAGCATGTAATTTCATAAGCTTGAGGTAAGATCTTAACTAACCTATTTCTTTGTTTACTCAGGTTTATTTGACACCAAGAAAGCACCAGCTTCCTTAAGTCTTAAGTTTCTGGACTTTTAAAGAAAGCTACATAGATTGCAGCTAATGGACAGTGCCAAAGTAAACATAGTTAAGCATGCTAAAATTTATTGATGCTAACAGAAGAGATCTTGATAGGAAACTCTCTCCCATTTCATGTCTTTGGCAAGCCAAAATTCTCCTTGACATTGGCTAAACAACCTGGATAAATTCAGCCAGCTCCCAAACTGCTAAAGAACCACATGGAGCAACCCAAATGAGAACAACCTGCTACTAAGCATATGCACAGCTACACTGATAGATAGCATGGCTTTCAGCTCCGTAAAGTCACACAGTGTTAAGTGAAGAAATCAATGTTATCTGGACTGGTAATGTGAGAAACACAGAGCCTGTGACTATCTTCTCTCGCTCACACACTGCCCTGCATCCTGTTCTTAGTCCCAACAGAAGTAGATATGTTGAATAAAGAGGATTGACTCACCATTCAGTAAAGGATATAAATTTACTCTAGTTGGGACTACCAACAGGATTCCATCTTTGTGTTAGGAGACAAGCCTCTTCTTTGCTGCCCCAGAGGGCAGGATCAGGTCTAATGGTTTGAAATTAATGAACAGTAGATTCTGATTGAATATTAGAAAGAACTTCTTGACAGTAAGAGCAGTTCGGCAGTGGAACCAATTGCCTAGAGAAGTGGTGGGGTCTCTTTCTTTCGATATTTTCAAAAAGAGGCTGGACAGCTACCTGCTGGGGATGCTTTAGATCCTGCATTGAGCAGGGGGTTGGACTCAATGACCCATGAGGCTCCTTCCAGCAATATGTTTCTATGACTCTATAACTATTATTTACTTTGCAGTCAAAAAATGTGTTTCCTAACAGTTGGGAAACCCTGCTGGGAAGAATAATAGGATGCACAGACTTTTGTGCAGTTTTCTCCCAGTATTTGAACATAGAATCATACAATCATAGAGTTGGAAGAGACCCCAGGGGCCATCCAGTCCAACCTCCTGCTATGCAGGAACACATATCAAAGCACTTCCAACAGATGGCCATCCAGCCTCTGCTTAAAAACCTCCAAATAAGGAGACTCCACTACACTCCAAGGCAGTGTATTCCACTGCAGAATAGCTGTGACCGTCAGGAAGTTCTTCCTGAGGTTTATGTGGAATCTTTTTTCCTGCAGTTTGAATCCTTTGATCCTTTTCCTAGTCTCTAGAGCAGTGGAATAAGCCCGTTCTCTCTTCGATATGACATCCTTTCAAATATTTAAACATGGCTATCATGTCCTCTTTTACCTTTCTCTTCGGCAGACTAAACATACCCAGCCCCCTCAGTTGCTCCTCATCAGGGCATGGCTTCCAGATCCTTCACCATTTTGGTTGCCCTCTTCTGGACATGTTCCAGCTTATCAATGTTCTTCTTGAAATGATGTGCCAAGAACTGGACACAGTATTGCAGATGCAGTCTGACCAAAGCAGAATAGAGTGAAACTATTACTTTCCTCGATCTAGACACCTTACTCCTGTTGATGCAACCAAGAATCGTGTTGGTTTTCTTTGCTGCTGTATCACACTGCTGCCATATGTTCAACTTGTGGTCTACACATATGCCAGAGGATTGCAGGGGTTTGTTTTTTGGGGGGGTTTTCCCCACATTTTTGGGCACCTTTTTTACAGAGTAAACCTATTGTTTTGGTGTAGGAAATAAGTTTTTTTGGAAAAACACCACTTTTTTCTGTGTAGAAAAAAAAATGTCCAGAACACTTCAGAATGTTAAAATACAGGGAAAATACTATGCAAAAATTCCTTCAGCCTGTGGGCCACCCCGTCACAGGCCCAAGTGTTTCCATTTCCCTCTATAGTCCCTCTCAAAATGGTGACAGGAAGTGATGACACATCCCTTCCTGTTGCCATTTGGGAGCTACTCTAGAGGAACACAGAGGTATTGAGGGTAGTATGGAGCTCTGTATTGCTTGTGGGGTGGATATATTTTCACAGGTTTTCTTGAGTTTGTGGGCTTTCTCTGATTTGGGGGTAAAATTGCTCCAAAACTACATTTTTTTTTAAAAAAAAAAGATAGGTGATGGTGGGCTTTTAAGGGCTGGTGGTGGCTTCAGGGACCACCAAAGTGGGATCCAGTCTCTGCATGTGGTTCATGGGTCACACTAAGTGCATCTCTGTGGCATGGCAACATATGGTAGCGCAACCCACATGACAAGCATACCCTCATATCTGAATTGTGCCATATAATGCTGTTTTGTGTCACATAATGCTGTTTTTTGAAAACCCTCAACAACTTGCCTTTGGGGTCAGAATAGAAAAACTTGGGAAAGGAAGGGGGGAAATCTCAAAAAATGATGACTGCACTCCTGTTGGCTAACCCCAGCTAAAGTAGATCTATTCAATCAATTGCTGATGGAAAGTTAACCCATAGGTAGATGAAGCTGATTCAGTGGGACTTAACAATAGATTTAGGCCAATGTGGTTAGGAAAACGTTGTCTGGATTTTAAAGTAGCAAGAACAGCTATGAAACTTACCACTTCCCAAAACATTTGTTCAGTGTAGAAGAAGCCAGGGTTCAGAAACAAACTCACTGAAAAAGGACCACATATTCCTATTAGTACCACTTGAAGTCTGTTGCTACCTTTAAGCAGAAAAAGGCTAGATTTCCCCCCTCTGCTTGTTATTTATGCTTTTGAAATGTTCCGCCACGAATTGGTTAGACCATCTGTCAAGCTGTTTGTCTAGATGCCATTTTGCCTTTAGCAGTCCTCTACTCACTCATGTCATCCTCCATTCCATACCTCCTGACTTTGATATTTGAAGGCGGAAAATCTCTCTTTTTAGTTTTCTCAACTCCACTCCTTTTCCCCATGGACAATAGAAGTAAATAAACAGACCTACATCAATCTATGTTTGTCGATGTCCTCTGCTTTTTGCTGTGCAAACTCAGTCCCTGTTTTCAGTTGTACTAGCTTTGTCTATATATGTGATAGAACAGGGAAATTTAAAATATAATTATTGAGTTGGATCCAGACCCGTTCATACTGAGAATAGACCCACTGAAATCAAGCCCCATCCATTTCAGTGGGTCCAATCTAAGTATGAATAAGTTTAAATTCAACCCACTATCTTTTGGGTATCACTGATTTTTTAAGCATTTGACATGGCAAAGAGACTGTTTTGAGCTACGATCAGAAATGAAAGTCTCTACATCCAAATTGTACCTGTTGCAGGCAACTCCCCAAGCAATAAATACAGTTTCAGGCACAGGCTGGGAACAGGCAGCCCTTCAGTTATTGCTTGATTGCAGCTCCCACTAGACCTGCCCCACATAGCCAATGGAGGGGGATGATAGTGTTACCCTGACTTCTGGGGGTCCTGTGGGGGACACCTTGATTCACTTCAAGTTATAAAGGTTGGGGAAATTATTGGAGCACTGGCATTAGCAAACAAGGGGCAGGGTAACCCAACAGGATCTTTTAGCCAACTTTATGGGGTCAGACCAAGCCCAGAAGCCAGACAAACGTATTGAATAAATGGATTTTATTGAATGGAAATGTTCTCACACACGAACACACTCACTCACACATGCACACAAGGCCTATTGCTAAGGAAAAGAGGTGAAAAATTGATAGGAGATATAGAAAAGGTATTGTAAAGGAAGTGATACTGCACCTATCCTGAAGTCTTGGTCTGGGAAGCGGCGAGATGAATGGAGCTCAGAGAAGAGATGGCTGAGGGGATCACTCAGCTAACAGAGTGCTGGTCTGCTAGCATGGTGGGTAGTTCTCCAAAGACAGCCTCAAAACCTGGGACTACTTATAGGGCGGAATGTACCTCAAGGGCAGGCCCTGTCCTGGAAAGAACAATGGGCAAAACAAAGGAAGGAATGCCATACAATGGCAAGTGGGTTGCAATCAAGTCAGATTGCAATCAAGTTTACATAGATGGATCTTGCCTAATAGGATTTTCCAAAGTCGGAGCTGCTCAACTTGGGGAAAACACGCTAATCCCCTCATGTTGACTACTACTGGTTGAGGACCCTTTGTCTATGTAGATGAGTATTGCCTGAGGTCTCCTTGGGCTACGTGACTGGGGATTTTCCTGGCTTGACCTAGTTTTGGTTGCTTGACTTCTTTGCCTACGTGTCCACCCGGGCAACCTCTCTGGCATGACAGGCAGATTTGATACTAAATTTATAGTTCCCAGGATAGGGTATACCAGTGGGGTAACAATGGGACTTAGAATTCAACAGCTTCTGGACAGCTATACATCCTCCACCCTTGTTCTAAAGGGAAGCAAGAAAAGAGATTTGGGTTCAAGGGACTGGATAGTAGGGAGAGAAGGACAGATAAACAAGGAATTATGTACAGCTAGAATTTCAAGCTGGGCCAGAAGAGAATTCAGGGACTAATTTGAAGAGACCACTATGGGTTTGAGCCATGCAAGCTTCACTAATAAATGGTGATTATATCTGAGTGGGATAGGTTGTTTTACTTTACTTTATCTAAAGTCATATTTTCTGTTTTATCTGTCCTTTTTATCACTTTTATTGCCTTGTACTCCTTGGAACTCCTGTGTCCTTATTTTATCTGATTTTTAACTACAGTCTTATTTTTAATGGGCTTTTGTTTGTAATGACTCTCCCTGTACACCATTTTGAAAAGTTTTACAAGCTTAAAAGCTGGACATTTTTTGAAGTGAACAACTAAGCTTCTTGACATTCGTTAAATCCTGATGTTCTTACAGATTTCATGTTTTGAGTAGGGTCCTCTCAATCTGCTTATGGCCGAAGGTCTCACTAAATATTGGCTCTAGACTTCAACTTGGCCACGTTTCATGAAGCAATTTATCTGCACCTCCTCAGATGTTTCTGAGAATTATGTAGAAAGACGTTCAGCTGAATCCTATCAGTCATCCCTACTAGAGTAACACACATTGATTTTTTTAGTGGTACTATGTATTTGTTTCTATCTTTGGAATTTTAAGACTTTAACTTTTTTTTTTAACCTCTGAGTACTATTGGTCTTTTGTGTCTTTGACTAAACAGAGGTGGTTCTCAAAGACTGCAAAGTTCTGAGACTGCTTCCTAGGCCTAAAATGCAATCTCCAGGATTTCATAGGATGTTGAAAGTGGAATAATGGCATTATAACAGTCTAGTATGGAAATGGCCCTAGATTGCTGAAGTGAAAAGTCTTTGTGGGTCTTTTCTGCATGAATTCTTGAATTGGCACCTTAGTCCAGTGCTATCTGGACTAAGGCCCTTTTCGCACCTTACCTTTTAACGCTGCTGGGCTGCTTGGCTCACGCATGGAGGCTTGAGAGGAACGCTCTCGCAAGCCTCCTGCTTCAGCTCCGCAGTCCTTCCTGCTCGCGCGAGAGCCCCACCTGTGCCCCTTCCTTCCTTCCGCAGTGCAGCCTGAGAGTTGGAGGCTGCGCTGGGGCAGGAAGCGCGACCGACGTGGCTCAGGAGGCTTCGCACGGCAGGTGAGTACACCCCAGGCCCCTGAGCCTGAGTGTGCGGCATTTTTGGCTCGAAACCGAAAATGAAAAAATCCATGTGCGCTCTGCGTCCGGCCCTTGAGCATCATGTAAATGTGAGTGCGTCGTGCAGACCGCTCCTCACATTTACGTGACGCTCAAGGGGCCCTTTCGCTTCCAAAACACCGTGTGAAAAGGGCCTTTAAGTTGCCAATCAGATAGCTTATTATTAAGTTATCTGATCTGGAGACTGGCGGGGTTTTCTCCTTTCATTGTGCCAGAGACTTGTATCATATTTGTTCCCATTGACTACAACTGTTTCTTTCATTTCTGGAAACTTGCAGCGAACTGACAGCCAATAGCTCACTGACCAGCACCCATTCCCAGAACACCATTTTGAGTAGCACTGCTTTGGAGGATGTATGGAACTCTGAGGAGTGGGCTATACATCTGTGTTGTGTTCAGTTTGGGATCTATTTTAATGTTTTTGCAGTTGTTGACATTTTCCCCCGATTTTAAACAATACAAATTCCTGGAAAATTCTAATTTTGTTTGCAGTAGTCATTGAGAAAGCCCTATACAATCCAAGAAATAGCTTCTACATTGATTGATTTATTGATTGATTAAAAATAACAACAACCACCATCATTGCTACTACTTATTAATAGTCCATTCAACATTGTAGCATTAATTGTGGTTTTAAGTTTTGTGCATGTACAGAAATGCACAAAATCAGTTCTGACAAAGATCTTGCTGGTGCTAGAGGTTAAAAAAACAAAAAACTTCACCTAGAACTTTTTGGTTAGTCTCAGCTGGAGTAGACCCACTGAATTAATTGTTGGTTGGTAAGCCAACACATAGGTAAATTCATTGACTCAATGGATCTACTCTAGTTACAACTAACACTTGGATTCAGGCTACCGTGTTGTGGTGAAGAGAAGGGAAAAATGCATTTTCTTCATTTAATGGATGAAGATGAACAAAATCAGAATTTACAACCCTTGTTCTAGGAGTGAAAACAATTTTCCAAAGCCAGCTCAGCCTTACATTGCTGTTTGCATACATCAAGGCCTGTCACAACAAGCTGCCAAGGTAGCATGCAAATAGATCTGGGGGTGGTATTGTCAGTGCCAACAGTTGGTATACTAGCCATTGCACTGAGGCTATGCAACATCAAAACTTATTTTCTTTAGAGCAATGGTCAAGCTAATCTATTGGGATAAATTTGCAAAACCATCTGTACAGGGCTACATATCAGCCAGCATACGGGTGAAAGGAGCACAGCTGGCAGGAAAGAAACACAGATTAGCAATTCAGAGCATGTGGACTTTGCATTAAGATGGCAGAGGTTAAAGCCATCACCGTAAGGGCAAAAATAAATGAAGACTCCACTGTTAGTATCTTTGAATGCATCTGTCAGCGTACTAGCCGAAGGGACCAGGTCGGGAATTAAATGTTATGGTTGATGGGTGCCTAATGCCAAAAGCAGTTTTGATTACTGAAAAAACATGATGCATCGTCATCGCATTTGGAATTTCTCCAATCTACCTCATTTCACTGGATGCTGCTTTTGACAGATGGGGAAACATAGACAGAATATTGACATGACTTTTTGCTACACAAGTGATGTCACCAGAGAAAGAGGTGGAGAAAATGTGAAGCTGATTCTAGAACATCCACTCTAGCATAGTTTGTAACAGTTCAACCCTAAAAATAATCCATGGAAGAGTTTATCAGGAAAGGAACTAAAAAGAATGTTGAAGTTAAAACTACTATTCTAATGACTTTAGTGTTAGTGTAAGCATTGCTACATAGTGCAACCATGCTAAAAATGCTGAGCAGTTGGAGATGTCTGTGTCTTCTGTCTCAGCTTGTGAGCTTCCCAGAGACCTGTGAATGGCCAATTGTCAGTGACTGACTGATTGATGTAATACCTCACCCTTCTAACAGCATGGGGCCCAATTTTTTTATTTTATTTCTATCTTACTTTTCTCCCAAATGGGACTCAAAGTATGTTAAAACAAGAAAAGCTACCAGTAGGCATTGATACCTTCCATGTTAGTGGGGTGGTCAGTTTGTTCCAGGGTTTAGTCTGAATTTTAAAGGTGCTACCTCAGGTGCTGCACTCCCAAGAAAAACAGGTTCATGATGGGTGAGAGCTTCTTTGGAATCTGGCCAAAGCCTGGAGTGGATTCTCCACCCCACTGACATGGCAGCCTCAAGCTGGCATGGCAAGCAGGACTCTTCCTAGGAATGGTATTTAAAAACAAAACTAAAATGACCTAAAGATGAAACAGGAAAAAAACACAAGGATGATTCTAGCAGTATGGCTCTGAAGACCACTCTGCCCTCTCCCTGCCAAATAGATCACCTTCCCTCCTCTCACTTCCCCCTTAATATATAATTCATTCTTAAACCTGGCTGTCTGGAGAGGCACGTAAGCATAATCTGATCTTCCCATGATTATACTATGAGAATTGGTTGTGCTTATGACAAAACAGTGAGGCGGAGAGGGGAATATCTGAGATTTCATCATGATCAACAGTGTGTGCCATCGTACCATCATGGGAAGATCAAATTCTGCTTACATGGCTCTCCCAGCAGGCAAATTTAAGAATGAATCTCATATATTATGGGGTGTGAGATGGTTTTCTTGTAGGGGAGGAGGACAGAGGCTGGAGTGGAAGAGGGAGCTACGTACTGTTCGAATAATCTCTTCTGTGTTTTATTTAGGCCATTCCAGGAAGGGATAAGGAAACTGTTTAAAACATTATTACTGCTGCATGGATAATTAAACCTGAGTATTAGAAGAACAAAAGTTAAGTGAAACACTGAGCAAAGCTGTTGGATCTTTTCCAGTATGGCAAAAGTGACTCATACACTACAAAAAGACAGAAAACTCTTTTAACAAAGGAGCCACCTTATTGAAACAGAGCTTATAATGCTGGCATGAGTGGAGGCTTTTTTTCCCCCGTCTTTCTTTGTTTCTTTTTAAAAATATGTATGTTCTTGCAGTCTGCTACCTCACACTATAGTTTTCTGGAATCAGACATCTAAGACTGGACTGAGCTCCATCCGTTACAACTGATTCCCCGGTGATATTTCTGTTTCTAATTAAAAAATTCTGGAATGGGGTAGAGGGACTCCTTAGCAAGTCTGCAGATGACACAAAACTAAAGGTGGTAGTGGGGCTAACACATTGAAAGATAGGAACAAATATGCAAGGCTATGGAAAACTGAGCAGATACCTACAATAGAGCAATGGTGGGCAACTTTTATTGAAAATCAGAATGCAGATATAGTCTCTCAGAGATTAAAAGGAAAATCAGATGATGACATTAACAAAGAATGGCAAATTGTTCTGGAAATAGATTGGGTTTCGACAGATAATAATTCTTAATTCATGGTAGCATGAGTAGTTAGAAGTAAAAATCAGTGGAATATCATGGAACATGTAAAGTAGGGTCGAAGAACCGGATCTATCTTGTATGTTAACAAATGCAATGCGATGCATAATGTTGATATATCAAAGAAATAACATTATTGAAATCCAGAGAGGAGTGGAAGATAGCGGTAATAGTTCCGTAAAATGTACAATGAGAAATGTTGTTTTATACCATGTAATTACAATAAAATAAATTAAAAAAAGAAAGAAAGATAGGAACAGAATTCAACATGTCCAAGATAAATTAGAAAATTGGGGAGAAATTAATAAACTGAAATTCAATAGAGACAAATGCAAATGTCTACGTTAAAACACAAAAACCGAAAGCACAGGCATAGGATAGGGGATACATGACTCAGTAGTACTGCATGTGGAAACGACCTTGGGATTATTGTTGATTCTAATCTGAACACGAGCCAGCAGTGTGACACTGCAGCAAAGAAGGCAAATGCTATTTTAGCCTACATTAATAGAAACATGGTTTCAGAGCTGAAGGAAGCAATAATAATAGTAATACATTATGCACTGGTCAGGCCTCATATGGAGTACTGCATTCAGTTCTGGGCACTTTATTTTAAGAAGGATATAAGAATGAGTTCAGAGAAGGGCAACAAGAATGATAAAAGGTATGGAGAACAAAACATAAGGAAAGGTTGAAACAGTTGCGAGCATTCAGCCTGATGAAGGGAAGATAGATGAATGACATGGTTGGACTCTTTAAATATCTGAAGGGCTATGACAGAGAGGAAGTTGCAGATTTGTTCTCTGCTACCCCAAAGGGTAGGGCCGGGTCTAATAATTTTAAGTTACAGGAGGGAAGATTGTGACTGAACATTTGAAAGAACTTCTTGACAGTGTGAGTGGTTTAGGAACAGAACCAATTACCTAGAGAGGTTGTTTGGATAACTTCAGAAAGAGACTGGACAGCTACCTGCCGGGGATCATTTAGTTGGAGATCCTGCATTGAGCAGGAGGTGGGATCTAGTGGCCCATGAGCCCCCTACCAATTCTGTGATTCTATGAGTCTATGGCTTGATAACTTGTGGACTGTCCATTAGAAGTCTGAAGGACTGAGGACTTTCTTGCACATGTTCTCTGATCCATTGTTCTTTCATTTTTGTCTACCAGCCGTGGTTCACAGACATCTGCTCTGATGTGTGATACACTGACATTCAACACAGTTTGCCTTACCGAGCTGGCAGAAGCATGCTGAACAATTAGATGGTGGGAATCTTCTGACATCTTCCTCCAACATTTTCTCAGAGTGATAATATTATCAGTTAGTTGCTTGACCTGTATCCTGTTTGGAAACACACAAGTGCCAGAATTCTGTTAGGGACATCCACATGTGTATGTTTCCCTTACATGTGTAGACGTCCTTTTTCAGGTGCTGTGGGGACTGGTATTTCCCTTCTTTCTACTGCACTACCCAAGCCTTACCTCCAACTTACTGAAAATCCAATGAAGCAGCCCGCATGGCAATTCTGCGCTTTGCAGTGGGCAAGTAGACTTGGAAAAGCATCTGGTTAAATCCCTGTAGCAAGACACAGAACAATGACATCAGCACTGAGATCTGTGGTCAAACAGGAGTCCCAACGCAGCTGTGATCATTTCATATTTGACTACAGGGACATAGCTAAATGCTACTCTGAGCCCGCCTAGTTGCTACAAAGCACATAATAGCCATGTAGGGGTGGCTTCAGGGGCTTTTCAATAAGTCAAGGGGAGAGTATGGGGCTCAGTGTTGCATAGATCCACTTGTGGATATTTATAGTGCATTGGAAGGATGCAGGTTTGAGGCTTCTATGTTGGGCTGCATTTGAAGAATGTTTGGAAAGTTCAGTTGGTTTGAAGAGCTGCAGCCAAACAGCTAACTGAAGCTGATTACAGGGAATACAAGACTCTCTTGTTTGCAATTGCTCTGCTAGTAGTCAGTCTGTCTCCGCCCACAAGAGCTTATGACCTATAAAGCCTTATATGGCCCAAGTTTAAGCCATCTGAAGGGCCATATCTTCTCATATGATCCTTCTTAAGTTCTAAGATCATAGAGGGAGGCACTTCTCTCAGTCCCACCACCCACACAGGGCACATTTAGTGGGAACATGAGAGAGGGCTTCTGTATGGCGTCTCTCACGTTCTGGAACTCATCTGCTAAAAAAGCCAAGCTGACGTTCTCCTTGATAACCATTTCTTGCCCACTTACTTTTGCAATCCAGCAGGCTTTGGGGACTAGATATCTTCACAAGCAAAAGGATTTTCTTAGAGTGCTGCAATACTGTAATATTTTTAAGCTTTTTCAAAAATAACTGTTTTCAATTATGTTAATTCTGTGGTTCTGCAATGTGCCTTTAAGTCAGCTCCAATTTATGGCAACTATATCCTAGGGGTTTCCTGGCAAATCTCTGAGTCTGAGAGAGTGCGACTTGGTTTGCATGGCTGAGTAGGCATTCAAATCTTGCTCTCCCAGGGTTGTAACCTAGCACTCAAAGCACTATACTCTATGGATTCTTTAAATCTATAGAGAATTGAATACTATCTTAAGCGTAACCTTCTGTATATCCTTAGCTATATGTACTGTGGTTTTGTTAGCATTTCTTTTTATCTTGTACTCCACCTTGAATGCCAGATTTGGCAAAATGTGGGGTGTAAAATAGAATAGAGTAGCAATGTTTGGCTCTTGGACATGACTGAGAAAGCTGATTTATTGTCTCTGAGTTTTGTCACTAAAAAAGATGAATAACTCTCCTTTTAACAGACCAGTGTTAATGGAATGGTCAGTGGAAATGGATCTTTCGTGCCCTCTTGAATGCTAAAAGACTGCTACTTCAGAACTGGAAGGATAAGCTTTACTCACCTGGGATCTGATGGATAGAAGATTTAACAACACTTGTAACACTGAAAGAATGATATATTGGTGCAACCTAGAAATGGACTTATAGTCAGATATTTGCTGTGCTTTTACTGAAATTTATAAATAATGAGTTTCCTCTATTTTCATCTTCTTATTCTTTTTTGTATTAATTCTACACTATCACAATATGCAACTGAGAACCTTGTACTGTAATTTTACTTGAAGGGAAAAAAAACCTATTAATAAAATATTAATACCAGGGGCAAATCCAATTCAAAATCTGTTTGGTTCATTCCATGGGTCTTAGATGCTACGTCAACTCAGAACTACTGAATTCACTTTGTTATTTAAGTACAGGTAAAATTTTGTGATAAGTCTTATTTCTGGTTTTGTTAGCTTTGCCAATTAAGAGTTTTAGCAAAAAATGAATTTTCTCTAGAGAGAGTTTCACTGTACCTCCAAGAGCCACTCTGGTAAACATTAGAAGATATTCTTAAAACCGCTAGACTGTATTTTCTCTGTGCCCCAGGTAGTGATGTATGAAACCCCAACTAAGAAATGTCATGAATCATATTGAAATACTTTTGAGTTGTCTCAAAACGTCTCAAGACAATAAGAATATTGAGCACTTTCTTGGGTGCTCTCAGTGTTCAAAGTGTATCGTATCCATCATCAAATAATACCTACAACTGCTCATAAAGTAGGCCAGTGTTATCATCGTACTGCAGATCAGAGGCAGAAAAATACTGTCTTCCCTAAGGCTATCACTGCCTACTGAGCTGATAGCTTAAATCTGAGCCAACACATCAGCTCGTAGCTCACTGTGCCACACCGTCTGCTCCTTCTGAGCAAGAACCTCACAGTTTCCCACAGAAAAATTGCTGGGGATTCACTTCCACACCTGTGGTCCTTTGACTCTGTTTAAAAACAGATGTTTTCAGTAGATTATCAGAGCAAAAGGTAATTTCCTTATTGCACTAATGGACTAAGGTCAGAAGAGAGCTGACAATCTCTCAGGTCATTTCCGCACTACACTGTTATAGTGATATTATTCCACTTTCAACATCCTGTGGAATTCTGGGGTTTGCAGTTTAGGGAGGGGCTTCTAGAATTCTCAGCCAGAGAGCTCTTTGGCCTCAGTAAACTGCAAACCCCAGAATTCCACAGGATGTTGAAAGTGGATTAATAGCACTATAAAAGTGTAGTGTGGAAATTACCTTGGTTGCCTTCTTTAAAGATGCTTGAAGCTGTGGTGACAGCTCCCTTCCCTTTCTTGGATTTTATACATAGGGCACAGTTCCCAATACTTTTCCATCTTCTGAACCTAAAATGTATTAGAAAGCAAGCCAGTGACCTTTCAAAAACAAAAAAAACCCCTCCCATACATGACTTGCATCTTCTTTTCTGTTGAACTCTCCAAGGATACCAGAAAGTGCTACTCAACTGACTTCTCAAATATTCCCAGTAGACCCGTTAAACACTCCGTCCTCTTTTGAAAGTCACCAAAGTCATCAAACTTCTTCCATTTTTTTTAAAAAAGAAAGAATGCTGTTCATCTAGCACTCTTCTTTTTTGACTCTATGAGGCAATTTACCTAATATTGGAAATTTACCTATGTGAAGTATATTGAAAACTCCTGGGAGGTATGTTGATGGTATGTCTTGGTACAAATTATAGTTTGCCTTTTTTTTCCAGGGGAGGAGGTATGTGCTGTCATTAATGGAATACTTAATTTTAAATTGTCATTTTAATACCTTCCTTATTCTTGTTTGATCATACCGTCAGAGTACAAAGTGTCGGTGTAGCGAATTGTGCTCCCTGTACTGCTAGCATGCCATGTGAGGACCTAGAAGCAAGAGCCTCAAGATTACAGGCACTGATCTGAAGAGAGAAAGAAAGAAAAAAAGAAAGAAAGAAAGAGAGTGAGTGCTTAAAACTGAATTCCTGACTTAGGCCATTTCCGCACAAGACTATATCAGCGTTGTGATTCCATTTTCAACATCCTATGGAATCCTGGGGTTTGCAGCTCTGAGACTTCTTCTTTCCATCACAGAAATTCATGTGTAATTTAGTATACGCTTTTTCTCAAGTACACATTTTTAAAAATGTTATTGATTTACTGGGACTCAAATCCTGTTAGTTACAATTAGAGTCAAACTATTCGATGAATACTGTTGAATGTGAGTTAGCACATTGTTACTGTTGTGGGCCTTCAAGTTTTTTATGACTTACAATGACCCTAAGGTAAACCTATCACGGGGTTTTCTTGGCAAGTTCTGTTCAGATAGGGTTTGCCATTGTTTGCTTCTAAGGCTGTGAGAATGTGAGTTGCCCAAGGTGACCCAGTGGGTTTCCATGGCTGAATGAGGATTCAAACTCTGGTCTGCTATAGTCCTAGGCCCTTTCTGCTCCACCCTCCCAACTCACCATAGGGACAGGACGACACTTATTCACAACGTTATTGTGGTGCTGTCCTTCTCCCAACGCCGGCTGACATGATTGGGTCACAAATCATTGACGGGTTTTTCCCACCAAGGACTGGAGATCACATCACCATCCTGCTGTGTGCCCACACTTACCTTAGTGCAGAGGCCCTGGAAGCGCAATGGCTGTGCTTTCTGCCCCAGCACAGCCTGGGACAGTGCCTGGCTGTGCTGAGGCAGGAACAGGTGGTGCCATTGCTGGATCCTGGAGGTAGCCAGTGTGGAGGAGAGTGCTCCTGTCATGCTCCCTTCCTGGCAGAGCGGACTCCAGGACCCACACTGGATGTCTCTGAGACACGGTAAGATGTGAAAAGGGCCCCAGTCAAACCCCCGAACACTGATTCACAGAGGCAACACATAAGTTCATCCAATTGATTCATTGGCTTTAGTCTACTCAGGACTAACAACAGAATTTAGGCCAAGGTATTTGCCTTTCCCCAGTAGGACAACAGAAAGTGGGAAAGCCATGGGATGTTCCACAACCTGTGAGCAGCCATCTTTCTTCAGTTGGTAGATCCAACATATTATGTGGCTCTACTCTACTCAGGTCTAACAATAAGATTTAAACTGTGTCTGTACATTTTATCATGCACATTTTCAGAGGAACACATATTTCACAGACGTTCTGTGAGCATTTTTCTTTGCTGCTCAATACACTCATTTCTGAGGCAGGATGCTTTCTTCCAGTTTCCAGTCATAGGAAGTGTGAAATAACTATTTTCATAGGGAATAACAAAGCCAGCAGGAAGCAAAAAGCTCCTTCTAAACTTAAGAGTTATATTAAAAAATAAATAAATTAGAACCTCTTTTTATTTTCATGAGACTGCCTGGCATAATTTGTGCTTTTTTTCTCTGCAAACAAGCCCCCTTATACTTCACATAGGCTTTTCAAAGGTATCTTTTTCTTGCTTCATTGTCCACTGTGAACACTTCCTCCAGTCCTACTATTTCTGAGAGGTACTTTTTCCAAGATAGGTACTATTTTCAGAACCTCCATGGGTTTCTGTTCACAGACAAATGGGCAACTTTACTTTTCTGCTCGGCAGCTGGTCCTCAGACATTCTAACAGCTTGAACAATCTGAATGTTCATGAATATTCCATACAAGCACATGATCTCTGTTGCATAAAATCAGGTATTTCAGTGTGGAAGCACAATGCAATACACTGGTAATTTCACCACTGAATTTAGAGTTGAAGATTGAGGCTTCAATCATATTGGGTTGTTTCGGGCAGAGTAGACTGTGGCCAGCCATACACCCCCATGTTTGATATGGTTTAATTGGCATACACTGAAATTGATATAAAATATAAAACATACCCTGTCATGGCTGTATAGCCAGGCTGGCCAAGAGGAAAGCTGGCTGACGAAGTTAGGCCAGAAAAACACCTCCTAGGCAAGGTGAGGCCATAATTAAGAAATCATCAAGAAAGTCCAGAGATCATAGGCTGCTGCTGGCCTTAACAAGTCTGCTTTCCTAAACAATGGCAACTGGGAGATTCCCACCAGACCACTGTCTCAAGCCCTCTTCCCTTCCTTTCCCTGCAATCTATCCCATTATCCTCAGACCCATCCACAGACACTAGCTATCAAACAGCCATTAGCTCCTTTGTCACTTAATACTAAAACCATCAGCTCATTCCAGACCTCATTGTCCACCTTGTGAATGTCATTCTTTAATTGGCCAGAAAGCCAATTCACCCCCATACCCTCTAGGTAGAAACTGTGTATAAAACCCAACAGTTTTGATTAGCTAGCTCACAGTACACCGTACATTGCTGAATGTCACTTTATCACTCTGATTCCTAATTGTACTCTCCTTACCCGTAAATCTAAGCCGCACCACTGCTTCTTTGATGCTCTTCTGGATGAGTAAATATTGCCCATTCCCTGAAGTCTCTCTGTCAAACTTTCCTCACTTTTCTTTGCTTAGCCTTATGTGAGTGCATGACTATTTGGATCTTGTGTGTATATAACTGAATTTGTCTCAATAAAACACATTTTAGTTTGTTTTTGAATCTCTGGCTCGTTCTTCCCTACAGAAGACCCCGTGTCAAAGATCTAGTTAGGTTAAGTCCCTCTCACAGACCTCCTAATTTGAACTAATAATTCTCTGCGGTTTCATGGAGGTACTGGCATCATGGGTGGACCCCTGAATCACCCAAGTTTTGAGGTAACAAGACCCATCAAGTCAATTTTACATAGATAAATCCAATTAATGTAATGGTTCTGCCCTAGCTGGGACTTGCAATAGGAGCTAGGCCTCTGTCTTTTTCAGTTGTACTAAAATCCACATCTCCTTTGTATTCAGGCTGACATCCATATTGTATAACTTAACTGGTTTGTGAGCTAGACTATGTGACATTTTATTTAGTCATGTTAAAAGATTCAACACAAATGTAATAGAAAACATTTTCCCCTATAATGATTGCATCTAATAAGAAGGTGCATTAAAATTTACATGCCATTAGTGTAATATTTCAGTAATCACTGGTAATTATGAACCTAAGCTATTACATTTGAAATACAATTCCATATTCAGTACTGCAAATGTTCCCTCGTGAATGGCTTCTGATGTTAATTTTCTTTGTGTGGCTTATCCATACCATTCTCTCCTCAAGTGTGGAACATGCTGTTTTTTCTTTTTCTTTTTTTTTTTGAAAAAAAACCCACACCATTTTGTTCTGTAATTCAATTTGGTCTGAGTTATTCAAATCAGACTGACTACCTTTTCACCATACACTTCCTTAGTCATAGTCTCTAGGGAATTAAAATATATGATATCTCAGCTCTCAAGTTTTCACTCTGTATACATGAGTTCGTGACACACTGTCCCGTGCAGCATTCTTCATAATGTCTTTTGTGGACAAGATGGGAGAGGTATTTATTTTGGCAGACTTTCCTTTTTTAAAATTAGAAATGACTGAATGAGGTTAAAGACAAAGAAACACAAAAGAAAAATGGAGAAGAAAATAAGAATATGTTTTAAGATCTTTCATAACTCCTGAAGAAGTTTTGTCTGAATTGGATCCACCACTTTGACAATCTGTTGAGGTAAAATTTTGTGGTCACTCTAAAGGAAAGGATAACACCTTTCATCACTTTGCCTATAATGCCAGGAAGTAGCCATGCACCCTAGGTGAGATACTTAGACACCTGAAGGCAATGGTAATGGTGAAGAGCTTACCTATGGCTTGAGTCCATGCTATTAGTTAAAAACAAAGCTCCCTTTATGAGGCCATTAGAGCTTTAGGATCTTCTGGAGAGACCCTTCTCTCTGTCCCATACCCTTCTCAGGCTTGTTCGGTGGGAACAAGGGAGAAGGCCTTCTTGGGTGCTTTCCGCACAAGGGAGATACATCGCTGTAGTGTCGTTGCGTTGTGAATGCATCCGCACGTCAAACCGGTTTAACATCATTCTGTTGTAGTTCATTCCCCACGTGTTTAGCTCCTAGAGCAATTCACATCATTGTGAAATTGGTGTAATATAAAAACAGAAAAACCCTAATGCAAACTAACCACTACAGTGCCACTGTATTTTTTCCTACATATGCAAGCGTTACATCCATTCATGCCACAGAGGTGGCTGTTAAATTGACCAATTAGCGGTGGCAAAGTAGAGGGAAGGAGGGGAATAGGAGTTTCAGGAGAATTGATGAAGCAGAAGCTACAAATGATTTTCTCCACTTTACTTTGACAGAAACTGGAGGGCGTGCAGATAGGAATCGGGGTAAGTCAGAGTAAAAAACGCTGCTCATAAAATACGGTGAAACGCTTCTCCACTCTAGTGCGGAAATAGCCTTGATATTTGCTCCAAGACTTTGGAACTCCCTCCTTAGTGAGGCCAAGTTAGGCCCAACTTTGCTTCCTTTCCATTTTTATTTTATTTTATATTTATTTTTTATTTTATTATTGTTTTCCATTTTCATGACATTAGACTTTTAGAAACTGGCTGGGATGGGTTTTCAGCGCTGGTTTTAAGCTCTGCGTATAGTTTTCTAAAATGAATGTTACTGTTTTTAACTTTATACATTAAACTTTTTAATAATAACATTTATATTTATGCTTTTATTGAAGAACAGTATCATTTTTAATCTGCAGTTTAAAATATGCTGTTAGCCACCTTGAGTGTCATTATTGAGAGAAAGGTACGATAGAAGTGAAATAAATAAATAAATAAATAAATAAATAAGTAAGTAAGTAAGTAAGTGTGCTTGTATAGTGTGCTTGTACACATGCTTGTAGACTTGTGTAGTGACATGGTGCTTGTGCTACACCACCCTTTTGCTGAATTATGCAACCAAATGTGTATCTGCCAGTACACCTGTTTATTGACCCATTGTGCATTGGGATGTGCAGGGGCTACTTCGGCAATCCCAGTGAAAGTACATGGAACATTGATAAACAGCTACCTATCAAAGAATGCATAATTGTATGGCAGGAATCCTTTTGGGTATTTCCAACTAATGTAGGCAATTGCATCAGTCATTGAATAGTGTGTCAACACATAGGTAAGTCCATTTGATTCAACCCTCCTTACTCTACTCTGCTTGAGACTAACAATAGGATTTAGGCAGATGTGAAAGAGTTACCTTTGTGGAACACCACTTAGATGACCATGATCTAAACGTGTCCAGCACAATGTCCAAAAAAGTAGATCCACATGTAAGGAACTCACATGGGTTTACAACACCAACAGGATTCTAGCATTTGCGTCCTGTTTGAATTTTGTATCATTAATACAGGGAAGCACCAAAAAGGACAGGAAAGACCATCCAATTTATTTACTACTTCTTCTTCTTCTTCTCCTTCTTCTTCTTCTTCTTCTTCTTCTTCTTCTTCAGTAGTCTAAATGGCTTCTGCTTTTGTAATGAAACCTCTTGAAAAAACTGCTACTTTAGAAACAATAGAATTATTCTTTTCCCAGCACCCTCTTTAGGAAAAAAAAGTCAGATGTAAGAATCAGATATAATTGGGTGTGCTTCAGAAAAGCAGCAAGTAATCTGTAATTGCATTAAAAAAAACCTGGTGCAGACTGCACAAACTGTAATGAAAGTATAACCTTAAAAGGCTTGGTACTTAATACCTCCGATTCACAAAGCAGTTGTTTCATTCCCCAGCCTACACAATTTTGTCTTTAGTTTATAGCCACTGATAAGTAAGGCAAAGTACTCCTGATGATAATGGTGTGTTTTTTTTTAATCTAATGTACTTAACTTCAGGATCCTTTGGGGAAGGGCATAATAGCTTAGAAAGAATTTGTAGGTTGTTGCAAAGCCAAAGAAATCAACAGCAACTAATATGGATAAACCAAAGTACTTTGCCAGTTTAGCAGAAGGGGTTAGGGGTAAAGAGAATAACAGGGAGACCTGTTGAGGAAAACTGAAGCTTCAGAGCCTTTCTATGATAGAGATGCAAATAATACTTGTTCTGCAAATCCTATGTGAATAAAGGGTGCCTTGAGATGTTGGGGACCTTGAGGTCCACCAGAGTGCCAGCATCTCTTTAAGAAGGTGGGGAATTATAGCTCAAAAGAAGGCCTGTGACAGGGGGTAACTCTGGGACCTTTTCACCTATGTATACTGGTAATAACTGTGAGACACCAGTTGAGAGTCAAAAAAAAAGTTGCATTTGAGAAATCACAGATACATGCAAGAAATCAAGCAGTCACATGAACCACACAAGGCTAGCGAAGGGAAAGGGGAGAACGGCTGGATAGCAAGAGATTTCAGCTGTATAGGGTGATATTTATTGGTCCTGAAGCGAAGAATTGAGGAGAGGTGTGGCTCAGACTGGTGGGGTCTGAGGGAATTACAATGAACAGGAATCTGGGGACCTCACACAGTGTAGCACACCTATGTGCATCCAAAGTACTGTGAGTTGTCAGGCTCAGGACCAAGGTTTAAATACCGTGTTTCCCACCATGAAGGACAATGTGCTAATTGATGTCTAGGGCCCTTTTCACATGCCTTTTTGTTTGCACAAGTGCCCCTTGAGCATCGCATGAATGGGAGCGTCACTCCATACGATACACTCCCACTCAAGCGACGCTCATGAGGCTAAAGCGGGGCGCACGCAAATTTTTTTATTTTCGTCTGTAAGCCAAAAATACTGCATGCTCGTGCAATGTTTGCAGCGGCCTTACGCATTTACCTGCGTGCGGTGCTTCGGCAGGCTGGGCCGGTCGTGCTTCCTTCCCCCAGTGCAGCCTAAAGCTCCCAGACTGCGCTGCAGAAGGAAGGGGCTGGGCGCTAGAGCGATGGTCGTGCTAGCAGGAAGCGACCTGTGGTAGGAAGGAGCGGGGATGCGGCAGCATTCTGAATGAGGCTTCTCATGCAAGCCATCCTCCCCTGTCGCTCAAATGGGTAAGGTGTGAAAAGGGTCTATGAGAGCAAACAAAAGGATCTGGAACAGGCTAATGGTCTTAACTTCAGGTGACAAAGCATTGATGGAGGTCATGATAGTCCCTTTATGTCTGGGCAGGTGAGGAAACAAAGGGGAAGCTCCATGGGAAGAGGTTACAGGATGTTGATCACTGATTGCTTCATCTTGCAGTTTTGTTAACTATTGTTCTCTAGGTTTAGGTAGTTGAGAGGATCATCTCAAACCCGTCATGTCAGGCTCTCCTCATGAATTGGTGATGCTGAGGTCATCCATCTTAGCACAAAGCTTCCAGCCAGAGTCCTTTCCCACATGGCTTTCAGCCTTAAGTGTATGATTTACAGCTGTAACCAGACACATTGTGAAAGGCATCCACAGGAGGTCCTCCAGAAGACCTTGGAGATGATGTTATTTCTCTGCATCCAGCTAAAGGAAAATAAGTGGAAGCTTGCTTGCTGTTCCCTGCCCCCAGTCTTCGCTGACCAAGAAATGGCTGAATTGGAGGTGGTCTTAAACTTAGAAATGATGGATGTTAGTTGTTGCGTGGTCAGTGGAGAATTCCAGTCTCCACAATGACCAAAAAAAGAAAGAGTTGCAATGGCATCATTCACCAGATATTATTTCTTCATTCAGAAAAATGTGTTTGGAGTGAGAAAACTTGTATTTTATGCAAAATATAGATTCCTGCACAAAATATGAATTTTTAGTTTCTTAATTAAAATATTTATATATCATCACTTATTATGAGATTTCAGGGTACTGTATATTTACATTTAAAGTAAATGAAATCTCAAAGGGGAAGATGTTCCATAACTGGGATTGTTGTTGTGTGCCTTCAAGTCATTTCTGACTTATGCTGATTCTAAGGCAACCCTATCATGGGGCTTTCATGGGAAGATTGTTCAGAAGGGTTTGTCTTTGCCTTCCTCTGAAGGTGAGAGAGTGTGACTTGCCCAAGGTCACTCAGAGGATTTCTATGGCTAAGAAGGGATTCAAACCCTGGTCTCCAGAGTTATAGGCCAATGCTTGAACCACTATGTCACAGTCAAAAAGGTCATCTCCTATGGCTTCCCACACCATATTATTGCCACTAGTGGAACACAAAGATACAGATATCAAGTATACCAAGTATCAAGCACTGCAGTATCATGGTCTCAAGTTGTTTATTGTATAGGATATATCCCAAACTGTGCATTGTTGCTTTTTTGCATCGAAAATCCATGCAGGAAAACAACATGCTTTTTTTTTCTGTTCGGAGTTCCACGTGCAAACAATATGTTTTATGCAATTTGAAGAAATTTTTGCATTTTGTGCAAATCAATGTATTCTTATGTTGGAAAGAAAAACATGGTTAGAATCCTGTTGGTGCACTAGTTGGGCATAAGTACCATAACATAGGTGGTGTCATAAGGAAAAAAAAGACTGCAGGTACAATAGTTGTGAAGGAAGAAAGGGTTCCGAGGAACAGAGTGCTTGGACTTGACAGATTTTGTCTGTTTTTCCTTGCCAATGGTGTGTGTTCCTTGAAAAAGTGCAAGGGCCTGCATGGTACACAAGCAGGATCCCAGCCCATATGTAGTTTTCTTCCATATTCATGTGCAAAAAATAATATTTTTGTGTAGGAATCAGTATATTTTGTACAAAAAATGTATTTTTTACCCCAAACAATTTTTTGGTGTGTGGGAAAATTGTGTGCTTTTTTACACAAATGATTTTCCACCCACAAAATCCTAAAGTACAAATAGTACTCAAAATTGTGCAGAAACTCTCATACTCTTGTGGAGCAGCAAGAATAATTGTTGAAATTATTTATTCTTGCATGTGAAAAGAAAAGAAGTAAAGATATGCCTCCCAGTTCTCGTTATTGAGAGCTTCTAACTGTGCTGGAGTGGTAAGTTTTAGGGAGGCTGGGAAGGAAAATGATAACCTTCTGTTCTACATGTTTTACAAGACCCTCAATCAACCTGGTTGTTGCTGTTTGTTACCTGTCTTCAAGCTGGCTGCAATACATGGTGGCCCTATCATAGGGTTTCCTTGGCAAGATTCATACAGAAGAGGTTTACCATTGTCTTTCTCTGAGGCTGAGAGTGTATGATTTGCTTACAGCCACCAAGCGGCTATTCATAGCCGAGTGGGGATTTGAACCCAGAATCCTAGTCTAACACTTAAACCATTATACTGCACTAGCTGTCTCTTCTGTAGTTCCCAAAATTTTTGTCTGGGATTTGCAGACTCCATAAGATGGCAGAGACAATAGCAGCTGAAGGTCAATCATGTAGGCCAGTGGTTCTCAACCTGTGGGTCCCCAGATGTTTGTGGACTTCAGCTCCCAGAAGCCCTGAGCATTGACCATAGCGGCTGGAGCTTCTGGGAGCTGAAGTCCACAAACATCTGGGTACCCACAGGTTGAGAACCACTGATGTAGGCGCACTTAGAAACTCTGTAGAAATGTGACATAACCCATTTCTGATGACATTTCAGTCGACTTGGATAATACTTTCCCCAAATGGAGAAGGAGAAATTTGCGTAGCCCTTTCCACCCTCCACCTAGCATTCTATCAAGCTCTATATCCTCACTAGGAGATGAATAATCTGATTTCTGTTTAGAAGTGGACAAATCTCGTACGTTGTGTGTTTGATGTTCCTGATGCAATCATGATTTCATGAAGAACCTTATTCATCTGTTCCATGTGATTTTCATACATGTAGATGCAAACTAGTTGACCCATTTTCATATTTCTATAGATGTAGATGGTAGAACTGGGGACAGCATACCTGGTGGGTGAGGAGAAGCTGTACGCCTTCATTCTCCTCCTTGTTTTGCATTAAATGAGTTCAACAGAATCTTGTCCAAACTGGTTCCAAAACCAGGTATATGGAGTACATCTGTTGGATATTGGGATTATCATGAACCCTGCCAAAATTACAACTTTGTGCAGTTTCTTCACTGAGAGGGATAATATTATCCTCCAGAGAGGGCAGTAGCATCCCAAAACATGTCAACAAAAGATCTACATCTAAGAGAAGGAGCTTCTGCTGATGAAATGTCTGAGCCCAGTGACAAATTGTCAAGATAATAAGGAGCTAAGCAGACAGGTGAGTTAAGCACCTGGATGATCAGAAGATTAGTGCTTCCCATTTATTTAATTCATTGAAGTCATCTTGCAATAATCATCAGCTGAAGCTCAGACAAGGACACAAGAAGAGGAATTAAGTCCCAAGGGTGTAATTCTTTGGAAACTTAAAAGTTAAGGAGTTAAATACCAGGGGGAAAGATTTTGTAGAAATTTATGCTTTTTTGCAGCTCTGCTGTAGCAGAGAAGCCTTGGTTAGTTCTGGTAAACCTCAACCAGCTGCTTATACTAAAGCCAAGGTTGGAATGATCCAGTCTGGGGTGAGCAACTACACTGGGTTGGGGCCCCATTTTCTTTCCCATCTGCCAGCAGGTCTCACATCCTACAAAGAAGCCTGAACAGACCTACATTCTTGATAGTGTAATATCCAAAATGGTGACAAGAAATGATGCGGCATCCATTCCGGTTGATATTTTGGCTAGGTTATGGCTGAAAAAGAAGGTGTTTGTTGGACTTCTGGGAATCTTTAAGAGGTGATATATTTTAGTGTACCTGGGGTGGTTTAGGTCCAATTTTCTGGCAAAAATCAAACAAAAGTTTGAAAAATTTGTGCTTCTCAGGGGACTTTGAAGGACTGCTAAAGACTTCAGGGGTTCAGGGGATGCACTTTCTCTACCCTTTGTATGTACTGACTGGGATGTAGCTCTAGACCAGTGGTTCTCAACCTGTGGGTCCCCAGATGTTCATGGACTTCAGCTCCCAGAAGCCCTGAGCATTGACCACAGTGGCTGGGGCTTCTGGGAGCTGAAGTCCACGAACATCTGGGGACCCACAGGTTGAGAACCACTGCTCTAGACAGTGGGAAAATGTGCTTGCAAATCCATTCAGAAGAAATAAACAGGACACTGGATTTAGGTACACTATGGACACATTTTATTTGTGATTTACAATGTTCTGCAGAGGGACTGAAAGCATGTGGTCTCTTGGTAAGGCTGCATTCTATCCTGACCTTCCCTTCACCTATTGAAGTTACCAGTTAATGTAACTAATTACGCAGAATTATTTCCTTTCCCCAGTAGGGAATGCATAATTCTGTTATATTACTATTATACTATGAGGAGGGCTAATTGTGGTTGTAACTTTAAGTGACTCATGTTACAGGATGTGGCATTACTAAATGGTAGCGGAGGAATATCACATGCCTCAAGTCCTGGCTTCTACTGTGGCCATTTCCGCACTGGGCTTTTAAAATGGTACAGAGCGACCTCTGATGGAGGTCTTCTGTACCGTAGAGTGGACTGGGGCAGACTACTTTTTGTAGTTCCATACCTCAGTCCTCTTTTTAGAGGTTTTTAAAAAGCACGGAGCGCGCGACTCCATGTTGCTCTGCCGCCGCGCTCAGGAGCAGATTTGCAGGTGTGCACAAGTGCACGCCTGCAGATCTTCTCGGGGCAGGCTTTCAGTTGGCGAGCTTCTCTGGTTGGTGGAGAGCCTCCCTCAACCAGAAGCCACCATTTTGGATGCCGGAGAAGTGTGGAGTGCTGCTCCTCATCCTGACGGACTCTCCCGGACACTCAGGAAATCCGGTGAGTCCCGTTTTCACGCAGTTCCCTCTCCACGTCTGGAAAGGGCCAGTGTCTCATGCCACTGCTTTGTGCTTTGTTATGGGAATTCAGGCAGCAAAATGTATGGGGAGGAGTCTGTTTTCACTGCATCATAAGCAGCAGCTTTTATCACACAAGTGTTTTTAAAATTAAATAAAGTAAGCGTTTTAGTTACTTTTTAGAAAAAGGGAAATGAGGGCTGAGTTACTGCACCAACCAGGTGGAATGTGATGCTTTGCCTAGGCAGTTCCATGTCTTCCTCACTCCCTGGCCATTGTCAAACCCTGAGAGAGGCCACTGTTACTGCAGCATACAGATGGAGTGGGAGGAATTTGAGGCAATTCAGAGGAGCAACGTGTGGCTGTTCCTGGCTGCAAAAGGGAAAGAAACAAGTGTGATTTCAGCTGGAACAAATCCTCATTTCCCTTCCCCTTAAAGTCAAGACTGGTTGGTTCCTCATCTTCTCCATTGCTTCCTGCCTCCCCCCTCCCCATCAGTAAGAAGTGACTGCTGACTCTCCCAAGGCTTGACAGCTGCTGGGACTGGAGGTTAGGCAGGGAGTGCACGGAGCTAGAGAACAGCCCCTGTGCCCTGTTCAGAAAGAGATATAAGTGTGCTTAAAGCATAGTTCACACACACTTGTATTCAATAGGATGCTAGCCAAAGTCTCTCTCTCTCTCTTTTTAAATATGACTGCAATGATAACAAACTTCTTCAGAGGATCTTCATGTGACACTGATGACCAATTACTTTTAAAGGTGATTTTTCCAAGGTCTGCTGGACAGAAGCTGTGAGTATGTGTGTTTGGTGAAAGGAGACAGTGACTTTCAGGATAAAAATTCCCTTGAGGCTAGAATAGCTGACCTGGAAAAGTGAGTGAGACAGAGAAGTTGGTAGGAAATAAAAAAACTGCACCTCATCCTCAATGCAAAAAGGTGTCTCAACACATCAAGACATCCCGCTGAAAAGCCTGTCAGTGACTGTGAGATATTTTTTTTGGTTCTTGTGACCAAAAAGAACACAAAAAACCCCACACTGTTCATATTATTTGAAGGACAAAAATGTTCTTTTTTGCCATGAGAGGTAAAAAACCCCTTTTTTGCAGAAGTAGTCCTGAAACATGATTATTAAAAAAAAATTGTGCAAGGAAGTCTCTTCACACCAATAGGAACAAACTTTTTTTGAAATCTAATATATAAAAGTCAAAGTTTGTCTGTTTGTCCGTGTCAGGCACAGAAGACCTTGTATGATTGGTTGTGTCAGGCGAAAAGACCTCATATGATTGGCTGCCTGAGAAGATTATATGGAATCCTGGGGATGGCAATTTAGGGATGGGCCTTTAGAATTCTCAGCCAGAGAGCAATTGGACCTGGCCGGTTGCTATGGAGATGAGGCCTAGCAGCAAAGAGGAGGTGAGTGTATTCCTTCAGAAACTGAACCTCTGTATGTTAACAACTCTGAATACAGATTGGATTGGGGAATATGGGGAAAAGTTACCGGTACTGGACAAGACAGTTTTGGGGAATTAGAGACACAGGATCTCAAATCTGTGTATTTCAACCACATCAATTACCAAGGTAAGGTAAGGTAATTCCTAAGGTATTTCTAACAAGTATTACCTATAGGAAAATAAATTCTCAGGTAATGCTGGGTATATACACTAGTTGTTCAAATTATTGAAAATGTACATCCCTATTGCTAGACAAGGCCTGGATTCCTGTTGGGGACGTGCATAGATACTAAACTCCTCTTATCCTGGTAATAAGTGTTTTTAAGGTAATTGCACAAAGAGCATTCAGTGTCTCCTTGAGTAACAGCCCTGCTGCATACATTGTCTCATTTTGCTGCTGGATTGCACCTCTATGGCCACTTATTGACTGGGAAGGGTGGAGTGTGCCTGGACAGCATCCAATTGCATTTCAGCAGCCAGAAACATAGTGAAGATATCATCCTACCCGATCTATGGAGATTCTCAGTCTTCTTGATTGCAAGAACACACTGGATGCTGCTTGGGCACTACAGTGTAATGAAGACATCAACAAGCTGGATGATGTCCAGAGGAGGATAAGCAAGATGGTAAAAGTTCTGGAAAGCAAGTCCTGAGAGGAATGTCTGAGGAAGTCAGTCATGTTTAGCCAGGAGATGAGAAGTGGAAGTACTGAGAGGTAATGATAGCTATCTGAAAAGATAGAGGACAGGACCTCAGACCAGTATCTGCTGCAACTGATTCAAATACCCAGAAATTCCAAATAAACATTAGGAAGAACTTCCTGATGGTAAGGGCTATTCAACAATGGAAGAGCTTACCTTGCAAGGTGCTGGACTCTCCTGGATAGGAGGAGTTCAAAGAAAGATTAAGTGACCACTTCTCAGGGACACTTTAGCAATGGACTCTTGGCAAAGGCTTGGCCTAGATTGCTCTTGTTGCTCCTTCCAATTCTGATTCTGTCACATTTCCTGGGTACCTCTACCTTGTAATGGCCACCAAGTGAGCCTGGGGGCACACATGAGCAGGGATCAGGTCTATTGTACGTATATGTAAAAGGGCCAGAAAGAGAGTAGAGGTATGCTAGTGGAGCATTACACTCTGCCAACTAAAATGCAGGCAACTTCCTCATGGGTTCCTGTGTAGCTACTGAATAGCTCCATGCTTGCATTATGCGTGCCAATGACTGCTGCCTCTCAGCTGTTTTGCACCTTACCTTTTCATGGAGGTGGGGGGCGGCACTCGTGCGAGAAGCCTCAGCAGGAACACTGCTGCTTCCCTGCTGCTTCAGTTCTGCAGCAGCTTCCTGGTCGCACGAGCACTGAGCAAACACCCCACCCCTTCCTACCACAGTGCAACCTGGGAATTGCAGGCTAGCGCTGAGGCAGGAAGCGCAACTGGCCTGGCTCCCGATGCACCGCACGCAAGGTAAGTGCGTGCAGGCCCCGTGAGCATTGCGCGACCACTTTAAGCCGAAAATGAAAAGGTGTGTGCGTGGTCCACGTCAGGGCCTTGAGCATTGTGTAAATAGGAGTGCGTCATGATGACCGCTCCTCCCATTTATGCGACACTCAAGGGGCCCTCTCGCTTTAGAAACGCCATGCGAAAGGGTGTCTGTTTCCTCCTAGTCATGTCTGCTGTGTTGTTGTTGTTGTATGCCTTCAAATCATTTCTGACTTATCAAGACCCTAGGGTGAACCTACCACAGAATTTTCTGGGGCCGAGAATGTGTGATGTGGAATCAAACCCTGGTCTCCAGGTCATAGTCTGGCATACCTTCCAACGTTTCAGAGATGACAACTGGGACACGTGGTCAAGCCATAATAAAGCATGGGGAAGGTTATTAACGAGGAAGAATACACAAGGATGGGGAAGGTTATTAATGAGGAAGAATACACAAGCTTTTGCCTGAGCTTGCTGGGATTCTACTCTCTCCTCTCTTCTTACCCTGCAGTTAATTATGTGAGTTCAAACTTTTGTACTTTGAACTCAGCTTGAAGAAACTGAAGTAAGCCGAGGACAAAGGGGAAAAGTGAGAAAGGAGATAGAAGCTGAGACGTTTTATGAACTGCTGAAAAAAGAGGATGGCAGAGGGTTAATCAGCACAGTTGCTGCCACTTGGGGGTTATGCTACTATTAATGGCATGGACTTTTTCTTCTTTGATGTAAGTGAACAGTGGGTAGACACTACGTTCAACAAACACACAGAGGCTGGAATCCTGTTGGTTGCTTCCACTTAGAGCAGAACGACTGAATCACTTGGATTTACCTATGTATTGGCTTACCACTGAACAATTGACTCAATGGATCTATTCTGAATAGGAGCAACTAACAGGATTCCAGCCAAAGACTTTCCCTCACATTAGTTAGCACCATATTCTCAAAGCTCAGAGGAGTCAAAATTTGAGTTTCTTTCAGTTTCTTATCCAGGACAGATTGTTTGAATTCTGAAAATACGATTTTGTCCACTGGAGGGCTCCCATATTTATCCATTTATCTATGCATCTCACAGAAATGTATAAGTGAATGGAAAGGGGAACATTTATGAACAAATCTCTCATGTACTAACTACATAAAAAAGAGTATTAAGTGAGGATTGGTTTATTGTGCCATTTGCTCCTTGCTCAAAATGCCAGAAACTCTAACAAGGAGGTGAAGATAAGGTGAAATATCTTTCTATATTTCTTCACAGCACTTATAGTGAAATAATATCAAGGCTAGTGTATCTCTGGTCTTAGTATAGCTAGGAGGAAATGCAGGTGTGCTAAACTTACCTCCATAGGGCTTTCCGGATGTTGGGTAGTATCAGTACTTGTAAAACTTATTCTGAGACAGACAGCCTAAACATGGTGCTCTCCGGAGGGTTTGGAATACAACTCATACGATTCTCAACCATCCTGGCTAATGGGTTAGGCATGTTGGGAGCTGTGGTCCAAAGCATTGGCTAGATACCACTTTGGGAAGTCTGTTCTAAGGACATAAGAGAAGTAGGAATTATGAAGGCCTCCCGATATCATAGGTCTACAGCTCCTATCATTCCTGACCATTGGCTATGCTAGCTGGGGCTGCTGGGCCCTGTAGTCTAGCAATAACTTGGAAGCTACATGAATTCCCACCCTCCCACTGTATAACCTTATTTACATTGGTGTTAGCTATTCAACTTCCATCAGCTTCAGTTAGCATAGCCAATGGCCAAGGATGATGGGAGTTATAGTTCAGCAACTTGAAGGCCAGAATTCCCCATTCTTCTGTTGGGCAAACCATAATAGTTTCAATACATGCATCAATAGAAGTATGGTGTCTAGATCAAGGGCGGTAATGGTACCAGTCTATTCTGCTTTGCTTAAACCTCATCTGGAATACTGTGTGCAGTTCTGGGCACCTCATTTCAAGAAGGACATTGACAAAAAGGAACGTGTTCAGAGGAGGACAACTAAGATAGTGAAAGGTTTGGAAGCCATGCCCTATGAAGAATGGCTTAGGGAGCTGGGTGTGTTTAGTCTGCAGACAAGAAGGTTAAGAGAGGACATGATAGCCATCTTTAAATATTTGAAGGGGTGTCATTTTGAGGAGGGAGCAGGCTTGTTTTCCACTGCTCCAGAGACTAGGACAAGGAGCAATGGATTCAAGCTGCAGGAAAGGAAATTCCACCTGAATCTCAGGAAGAACTTCTTGAAGGTTAGAGCTTTTCGGCAGTGGATTATGCTGCCTCAGAGTGTGGTGGAGTCTCCTCCTTTCGAGGTTTTTAAACAGAGGCTGGATGGCCACCTGTTGGGAATGCTTTGATGTGTGTTCCTGCATGGCAGGAGGCTGGACTGGATGACCCCTGTGGTCTTTTCCAACTTTGTTATTCTATGATTCATATACACATCTCTTCATGCTTAACAGAATGTTTACAGTCAGAATGGGCTTTGTTGTTCTTATTATAGAATGGTAGCAACTAGTGATGCTCAGTGTCTTTGTCCAATCCTCATTTTTGAGTGAATAAGCATGGTTTGCCAGTCATAGACTAATATTTGTTTTCACAGTTCTTTGTAGTCTGAAGAATCTGTGTTGAAAATGCTAGGGACAGTGAAAAAAAATTACTGCTTTTTAAAAATAATTTACCTAGTTTCAAAACCCAAGACCTGACTGAGGGCTCAAACATACTTTGTGGTTAAAAATGGCTGAAAACTGAAAGGAAGAAAAATACTGCATTGAATAGCATTAAAAACAATTGTGAAAACAAACCAACAGGAAATTGCACACAACTTTAGAATGCACTGGAAACCACTTTATTTAGTAGGTGCACATGTTCAAAGTTACATACCTTTGGAAATGTGTGAAAAAATGTACACATTGGGAAAACAAACAAAATGTACAGATAACTTTCTGTGCAGGAGACAAAAGAACTTGTACAAAACTGGGGCAGAACAAGGCTAGTGAAGGAAAAACAAGAACTTAGATGAGATAGCACTTGGCAGATCCACCCATCCCTGCAGCCTGCTCTGAAATACTTCTGTGATTCACTGTGAACAATTTATTGAGTTACAGAAAAGCTCTCTGGAAGAATTCAGGCCAACATGTCACAATCAAGTACAATATTTACCTTTGTTTATTAGTCTAAAACTTGTCCTTGGGCACCGCTCAAACACCCATCCATTACATGATCGCTGCACCTACTAATTCCTTCCTGAAGGCACAATGTCTGTGTACACATAACTCAAGAGCTCAGCAATGGTATTCGACTGTTGGAACTGGAATGAGACATTCTGCATTGTTACAATTTCAGCAGTGGTGTTCCACCATGTGAGTTCCCTGTTAGGATTCTTCCTAGCACAGTAAACTAGCTGGATTCACTTTTCCTTGTTGCCCTCCACCACCAGTTTCCTCATACCTGTCCTACAAGGAAGAACCCAATTTGTGAACGTAGAAGTGGTGCAGTGCTAAAATTTGACATACAGTTGTTACCCCAAAATGTGGGTGACTCAGGCATCCACTCGTGATGCCAATAACTCCATGTGATGGTGGAGAATTATTTAGATCAATTAGGAGGCCTGCGAGAGGGGGTGTAACCTAATGAGATCTGCTACCAACATTTATGGGGTCTTCTGCAAAGAAGAACCAGCCAGAGATCAAAATGAACTAAAATTTGTTTTGTTGAGGGAAATTCAGTCTCACACACACACACACACATGCACGATCCAAACATTCATGCACCCACACAAGTCTAACTCAAGGAAAAGTAAGGAAAGTTTAAGACAGCAAGATTTCAGGATAAAATGGGCAATATTTACCAACCCAGAAGAGTAGTGAAGAAGCAGTGATGTGGATGTGGATGTGAATGCTGTGGATGTAGCATATCTTTGTTTTAGTAAGGCCTTTGACAAAGTTCTCCATGATATTTTTGCAAAAAAGTTAGTAAAATGTGGGCTAGAAAGTGTTACTGTTACGTGGATTTGTAATTGGTTGACTGACCAAACTGTCTGTATTGGTTGACCTTATAAAGATTTATGTATAACTTAAGGATTTTTTTTTTCATTTTGGGAATTTTTTGCCAAATTTTGCAAAGGGGTTGTTTTTGTGCAAGAAGTGCATTTTTTTGACAAAAAAAAAATGGCAAGGATCCAGTTTCCATGCTTACAGGTGCATAATCTAGAGTATTCACAGTAGCAATAGTGCCATATTGCCATGATCATAACTAGTATCCCAAATGTAACCTAACAAAAAGAAAACACTGGTCTTTTAGCTCCTATACAGAGGTGAAAAAACTGATCACTGTTGACCTTTTTTTTAATGGAGTGTCTTGACAGGGGTGGAAAAATGGTTTAGTATTCCTCGCATACTTAGGCTGAACTACAGCTCCCATGAGCCTTGGTGGAAAACGCCAGCAAGGCATTTTTAACATGAGTACAAGTTGGCTCAACATTCTTGCAGCTTTTCCATAAGTACATTGGTGCAGATATTCAATTTTAAACCCTGGGATTGATGGTCCTACAAGAGGCCCTCAGTATTTTTTTATTAGGATTTATTATTAAAATATTTCTACCCTTGCCTATAACCTGATAAAGCAGGGTAGAAATAAGTCAGTGCAGTCAACACTAAAACCAATTTAATCAGCTTTAAATTGTTTTAAACAGCAAGAATCAGACTAAAAGCAGTTGCTTCTGGGGCTGTAACACTAAACATTTTGGTCGATATTCTACATCATGTCTTCAAGTTGTTTTTGACTTACGGTAATCCTAAGGCAAATCTATCACAAGGTTTTCTGTGCTGAGAGTGTATGATGTGCCCCAGGTCAACCAGTAGGTTTCCATGAACGCTGGTCTCCAATGTTAGTAGTCCAGTGCTCAAACCACTATATCACACTGGCTCTCACATCATGCTTGCATAGTGTAAATCTACACTCATCTAGCTACATGGTGGTTGTGCTACACCATCCCTCTGCCTGAACACTGACATAATGCAACTTGGTCTGTACTTGCCAATAAACTTGCTTATTGTTCCATAGTGCAATGGGGAAACCACAGTCTCCACTAGTCTAGTGGGGAAAAGGTAGTATGCTGAAGGCTCTAGCAAATAGTTAACTCACTGCTCAAGAATGTACAACTATATGTTAAATGGTTGACTTGTAGATCTCTGCTAACACAACTGTGAACCAAATACTGATATGATACAATGGTCAAAAAAGTCCAACCATATGTGTAAGGAAAGTTCTTTGCATAAGATATCAACAGGAATCTAGACTGTTATCTGGGAAAACGTACCATTTATTGTGAGAAAGGATAATATCTTTTAAAGTGAAAAAACAAAACAAAACCTCAAACCCATGGCCACACACCACATTATAAAATGTTTTAAAAACAAGAAGTACTCCTTGGAACTCGAACACACCCATGCCAGTCCAAGTGCTCATGGTTCACTGGTCTGCCACTTCATCCATCACCTGCCATTCTTTGGATGATATGGTTTTTTTCCTTGAGAAAGGGAGCTTTAACTGTAGAACCCTGGCTTGCAGCCCTGAGGTCCAGACATTGCTTTACCAGTTTTTCCAAGCTTCCAGATCAGTGCAGTGGTGAATTATTGAAGGACCCCTTTGAAGTGTGGAATCCTGAACACGTTAAGCACCTAAAAATTCAGGCTATTATTATCTTTATTATTATCTTTATTTGTATCCTGCTGTTCTCCCCAAGGGGACTAAAATCCAGCATGGATTTACTACCTCACTACATGGAAGTCACCACTGAGTTTGAGCACTGCATGCAAAAGATGTACCATACCATTGAATTAATGGAACAAACTCATTTTTGTTTAAGGTAAGATATACAAAGATCTGCTCTTGGGGAATAGAAGATACTCCATCATCTTTTAAATGGCTGGAAAGTATAGCACTGATAGCACCGTGAAAAATCCAGATTATTGGGGTTTTTTTGTCTCACTATTCCTTCCCATGGCTACACAGCATAACAAACTAGGATTTAAAATTCTTATTCATGTACCCCCTCCCACTACACCTAGATCTCTTCCTGCTGGGTTAAAAAGGGCTGAGATCCATCTTGCACTAGTTACTGTTGCTAGCAGTTTTCTAATGTCAGCTTATCAATGTCTCTTATTAATACTTGCTCAGTTCTAATTTAGCTCTAGGTGTTCATTTGTTCATGAAAGCAGCTATTAAGTATCTCCATAGACATCACTGCCTATCAGTCAATGACAAAAGCATAGATGCATTAGCACTCTCAGAGTAACTGTGGAATTCAATTAACTTATTAATAAGACATCAAGATGTTTTAAAGCTTGCTATGGGATATGATCCACTCAGATAAATCTTCTGAAGTATATAAGTGGCAAGTGGAATGAATCTCCTTGTGAGTGACATTGAGGACACAAAGTGCTGGGATTGTTAATTCATTCGTGGTTAGTGCCTGCTTATAATCTGAAAATACTACAGATGGGTAAGATAGGAATTCTGTAGCCTGCAAGGTGATAGCTAAGCATGAAAATCATAGAAATTATGGAACATGAAATATCAGGCCCCCAACACACACACACTCCCATTTCAGACTCTATTTCTCATGATTTCCTATAGTTCTGGGGAGATCCTGGAGGACTATAACTACCAATGGTAAGTGATGTCTACCATGTTAATGAAGTAGTGAAACCACCCTGAATTGTAGTTTGTTTTCTGAAGGAGCTAGCCAAAGTGCTGAACTTATTTTGGACATGGGACTTAGCACCTTTGTTTGAGTGTTGGACTAGAACTCAAATCCTCACTCAGCCATGGAAACCCACTGGTTGCCCTTTGGGCAAATCACACTCTTTCAGCCTTGGAGGACAGCAATGGCAAATGCCCTCTGAAAAAAACTTGCCAAGAAAACCCTGTGACAGATTTGCTTTAGGGTTCCCACAAGTCAGAAATGACTTCAAAGTATGCAAAAAACAAAAAAACAAAGAAACAAAGAAACAAACAATAAATTAGGTAAGTATACACAACTCCTTTTACTTAAAGAAAGAAACTGGAACGTGTCCGAAAGAGGGTAATCAACATGGTAAAAGGCCTGGAAACCATGCCCTTTGAGAAGCATCTTAGGGAGCTGGGTATATTTAACCTGGAGAAGAGAAGGTTGAGGGGACATGATAGCCGTGTTTAAATAGTTAAAAGGATGTCATATGGAAAAGCAAGATTGTTTTCTGCTGCTCCAGAGACTAGGACACAGAGCAATGGCTTTAAACTTCAGGAGAAGATTTCACCTTTCCTTTTGGTTTTATTTATCATGACTGCTAGCTTCTTGGGACTATTTTTGGAGTGGCTGAGACCTTGCTGTTGTGCTTCTCTTCATCTCTAGTTAACTCCCTAGACACCATTTGTATAACCTAAACTGGTTTGACTTATCAACAACTGTTTCCCTCTACTAAAGGCTCCCTTTCCTGACACTTCTTGCTTCTGGGGCTTGGACACACAGTGTCGGGATGCCCTCCATATTATAGTAATGGGATATGTAGTCTAATGTAAGGTAGCAGCTTGCTTGGAATGAAAGTCTAGGAACCAGAGACCATTAGATAAACAAAAGCTAGGAATGCACTGATAAGCCCTGCCAGGTTCTCACTGCTTCAAGGTCTCTTGCATGAGGGAGGGGAAGGATGGGAATGTTATGCACTAGTTTTTTGCTTTTGAACGTCAGTTCTCTCACTGAAGTCTTGTATGATGTATCGCACTCCAAATAAATAGTGTTTATGCACTTTACTATTTAAATGTGTGGATTCAGTTCCTGACACACAGACTGGATACAGACATGGGAAAGGAAGGGTTATAGGTGCAGACACCCCTCGACATAGGATAGAGATGGAAAACTGTGGCAGTCCCCATTAACCCCCTAAAGGCCATGGAGGGCCATCCCCAGATACCCCTTTAAAAAACAACAACAACTTTGCCCCCCCCATGCTCTCTGGGACATGGAAACATTTTTGCCATTTTTAGCTGGCCCACCAGAACATTTTAGACTCAGGAAAAGCCTTTTTTTAACAATAGGATGTGAATGAAGTTCTGTTGAAAATGTTTCTAAAAAAGAACAAAACACATCATTCAAAGCTCCACTGTCTTCTTCAGCAGGTAAAGGTGTTAAAAATCAGCCAGAAGAAGAAAACAAAATACTGATGTTAAGAGTCGCAGGCATTCATTTTGTCAAGATGTTGGTTTTGTTGTTGTTGGTTAAGATGGTCTGGAGGGATATCAATGCGGGCAGAAGTTACTCTCCTTTTGGGCCATGTGGACACCGAGCAACAAGGAATTGTAAAAGCTAAGCAATAAAATTTCAACTCCGTTAGCAACAGAAAAAGTAATTTCCCTTGAAATCCTGGTTGTTTCTGTTCTGCGTGAGGCTACCCGACCCTTTCTTGGATAAAGAACATTGAATTTCTAAAGAAGCCTTTGTATTATTACATCTGGAAAAATCTTTGCGGTGCTGTATAGGTAAACTGAGATCCAGTGTGGTATAATGCTTTGAGCTTTGGATTATGACCCTGGAAACCAGGGTTCAATTCCATGCTCAGCCATGGAAACCCACTGGGTGACCTTGGGGGCATCACAGACTGTGAGCCCCAGAAAATCCCATGATAGGTTCATCTTAGGATCTCCGTAAGTCAGAAATGACTTGACGGCACACAACAATAATAGGCAATATCCATCAAACGCAGTCCCAATGAAAAGGTTTTACCTTTTTGTTGGAAGTGGAAACTTCAAAAAGTCCCAGTTCCTTGGCTCTCTCTTCTTTAGGATTCCCCTGTTGCTTGATGGCCAAAATGGCTACTGTAGAATTTTTTTTTAAAAAAAAGCCCTCTCCTGGGCCTGGGAGGGACAAAAACATGGCAAAATATCCTATACACCCTTTAGATGACATTGTGAAGCAATTTTTAGTTTTTTTGTCTGGGGGACTGCATGTGACCCATGTGCTGTTCTCTGCCTGCCCAGGAGATAGCAGCCTCAGAAAAGAGTGTCACTCCAAGTGCCATCCTCTTCTCAAAGGTATTCCACCCATATTTTTTTTTAAAAAAAGATGAATTATTTAACAATTACAATCCTGTTATATACATTAATTCCTTCTTCCTATACAGATGTCATAATTTATTTTTTCTCCCTCTATCCTGCCCTTCCACCCTCCCCTTCCCAAATCACACAGTCATAAATGTTATCCCTGTCAATCACCATCAATATGAATTGTCTTTCAAACAATTACATGCTGTTTACATATTAATCATAACCTTCAATAATCATAACCTTCCTGAAAAGACAAACCAATTGAAGATCCCTTGAAAGATTGGAAACCGTTTATGGACTTCTTGAGCAAGAAGAATCCAAACGATGGGATAATTTGTGGGTATGGCTATTAGTAATTTTGCTTAGCTGGATCTATCATGGTAGAATAATATCCTCTTGCTTTCTTTTCATTTTTCTTTTTTCATTACCATTTGCTGGAGGGGGACCAAAACCCTTTTGTGCATTAATATTTTAGTGTTTAGTTGTTCAGATAAGTTAGTAAGGCAATATTTTAAAGTTTTTTCAGTTTACTATTTAGCATTTTATTTAGTGTGTCAACATTAGTTCATATCTATGTTAGATTTTTTTTTTAATTATTGTAAGTTCTTTTGAGTCTCAAAAGGAAAAAACCAGGGTATAAATAAGGAAGAAGAAGAAGAAGAAGATGATGATGATTGTTGTTGTTGGAGTTTATGACACTTTATGTAAAAACTGATAAACAAATATACAAAAAAATTAATCTTAACCTTCAATAATCAAAATCTCTCTTGATTGAAAGGAGGTTATATGCTGACCTTCTGATCCCATTGGTGAATCAGCTGTATTGGAGAGCTTTAAAGGGACATGGAAGGAAGGCTTTCAAAGGACTTTTTAGGGATGATAAAAAAAAATCAGCCACAAGATTTTATTTTATTTTATTTTTTACATTTTGGGGAGTGAAAGTTTTGTGATAGGTTTTAGCACAAAAATGTGACATTTTCTGTTTCTGTTCTTTGTCTTTACCAGTTTTATCAGACATGGGCCATCAGTGCTTCTGTAACAGGTTCAAAACCTCAGAAATATATATTTTGTATATAATATTAGTTTGGGTTATATGTAATGCTAGCTATGATATTAAATACCACTGTGTGTTTTATGTATGACCAAGGTTAAACCCAAGTCAAGGCAGCCTCAGAGTGAATGCTTTAAGCATGTTGGAAAGACCTGAGTACCCTAAAGGCACCAGATCCTGTCTGATCTTGGAAGCTAAGCGGATGAGCTCTGGTTAGTACTGGGATGGGATGCCAATGAACACCAGGTGCCATAATCTATATTTCAGAGGAAGGAACTGTCCAAACCAACTCTGAGTGCTCTTTGCCTAAGAAAACTCTATGAAATTCATGGGATTTCCATAAGTCAATAGGCAAGTTGAAGGCACATACACATATACAAACAGCTTAGATCAGCAGAGAGCTATCAGTACCATCTTGGGAATGCTGATTTGAAACTTTGAAAGGAAGCATGCTTGTTGTGCTTGAGGAGTGCATGAATGTGAGGAGCGTCAAGGACGAAACAGATAGATGCCAGTTAACTAAAAGGAAGAAGATTATCCTGAAGTTTAACAAAGCACATGAACTCTAGGCTAGAGGATCACCTCTCAGTGATGCACCTCCAAATTCTTCTGAGAAGATCTGCTAGACACCAGGTGGGAATTGCTGAGCACCTAACTCTCATTATCTGAGCACAACTACAGATATCAAAGGAGCCTGAACAATCTGGCTGACACTGATGGACATCAAAGTTGCTGGGAGTGATAAAAGAGGCACCTTGGATGAGATGGAACTTTAAGAAGAACTTATCAATGAAATCAAGCTATGGAACAGTGGACATTGCTCTTCTCCTCCTGCCTGTTCCTGTCCTTCTTTTAGGCCATTTCCACCCTACAATGTTAAGAATGCTTTAGTCCACTTTCAGCATCCTATGGAATCCTGGGGTTTGTAGTTTAGTGAAGGACATGTAGAATTCTCAGCCAGAGAGTTCTTTGGTGTCAGTAAACTACAAACCCCAGAATTCCACAGGATGTTGAAAGTGGAATAAAGCACTCTTAACATTGTAGTGTGGAAATGGCCTTAGTGAGTTAAATATTTTCTTTATGTGATTATATCTATGTGAATGTGGGATGCACAATGTCCTGAGACAAAGCAGTCCCTTCTGGTCTCTCCTTCCATCTTCTTTACTTCCCTTGGCTCCATTCATAGTCACAACTTTAGTGTCTTCTTTAGCTCAGACTCACCCTTCACTGAACCTTTCTCTTCCCTATCTCAACCTTCCCTTGCAAATAAACCCTGCTATAGTCCTGATTATTTTTGTTCATCCTAAATGTCCACACACTTCTACTCCCTTTCCCTTCTCCACCCTTTTGGCTATATATGTTAGCCGACTCTTTTCTGATGCATTCCAGTGTTGTGATACAGTGTATTTAATTCACTTTAATAGGAATACAGGCACACATCAGTTAACGAAATCTTTGATGGTGAAGCTTTTCTTCTTCTCCCCCCTCCTCCTCCTCCTCTTCCTTTACAAAGTCTTTTTATACTTACGTAGCCATCTTTTCTTCCTTGTTCTCTTTCTAGATGGAAGGGTTTCCCCCTTTGCCCCCCAGGCATCAGGATTGGGAGGATAGTGATGGTGGCTTGGAGAAACACAGACTTCTGATGCCGGGTTGAAGTAGTGTCTGTGCAGTTCATAACGCAATAAAACCTGAGCTGAGAACGAATGAGACTCTGCTCTAGTCAATCTACAGTAGCTGTCTGTGCCTGCTTATAATGGGCAAGGTAAACAGCAGCTTCCTCCAGATATCCTTACTGTGTATGCCTGAGAGAGAGGGTAGAGCAGATAAGCCTGTTTCACCAGCTGTCCCCAGCATATTAAAAAAGTATAGCTCTATAAGTCTGGCCACCAAAATGGAAATCCCAAGAAAAATGGAGGATGGTGAAATAAAAAGTAATCTCTGGATGGTTCTGAATCTTCTGCTTTACTTATGCAAAATGTTCATTTCATATGTACGTATTGTTAGTGTTGAATAAGTAGTTTGCTGAAACATGTTAAGCCCCTCTTTTCTTTTGTGCTATATAAACTTCTCCATATTTTTTCCATGTTATTTCTTTTTCTGTTACCAATTTTTGTGTTAAAGTTCAGGAACGCATCTACTTTGTTAACTGAAACATGCTTGCATTATTCTCTTTGAGTTGTGGAGATAACACACCTCTTGGACTCAGGTAAAACAGGCCTACTTTTGAATGGGGTAGTGCATACTTGGAAGCCTGTACCCTCCAAATGTTACCCTTGGAAACATTTTGGTCATGCTGCTGAAAGGAAAAAGCCTCAGTAAATGGAATAAAAATATAAACAGCAAAAGATAACACTACTGCTGTTATAATTGCTACCAGAGCAGCAACAACAACCATACTGCTGATAAGAGGTAGAAAACCTGGAAAGTATCTGCCCTGCACACTTGTAACACTTTGATAGGACTTTAATTTCTGTGCTTCCTTTCTATGGAATCCTGTGATCTGTAGCTTGTAGAAGCACTTAAAACTGCATCGTGCTATAGCTTTCTCTAGAAGCCAAGACAACTAAACTGAGACTGGCATACTTTAGCTATATTATGAGAAAACGTGGCTCACTAGAAAAATCAATAATGCTTGGCAAGATAAAAGGCAGTAGGAAAAGAGGAAGACTGTGTTACCAGTGGGCAGACTCAAATCAAGGAAGCCATAGCCCTGAGTCTGCAAAACCTGACAGGGGCTGTTGATAATAGGGTAACTTGGAGATTTTTCATGCAAAGGTTGCCATAAGTTCAAATTGACTTGATGGCAGTTAATAACAAATAGAAATTAGAGTTCTCTGGCAATGAATTCTAAGTACCTTACAGAACTACATACTACAAGATTCCACAGGATGGAGATGTTGCAGGAGCCCAGAGAACACAGAGACCACAGAGCAAGAAAAAGAGTAATTTATTACGCACGGGCTTTTGGCTGGATGTCTCCAAAAGACCAAAAGCCCTGAATTCAAGTTGCACAGCTCTTTTATAGACAAAGTTCACAGCATACACAAAGATCACAGCAAAGATCGCAGGCATGTCTCGGTCTGCCCCTCCGGGGTCACAAATACCACATGCTGTTACTAGCTAATTACCCCCGCGCTCAGACCCCGGAAAGTGCTTATCTACAATCTGCAATTACCGCAGCCAGTCAATAAACGACACCCTGGCTACGTGATCAACATCCTAGCTACCTGATACCCTTCTTAAATCTTTCTCCGTTCTTCTGACCTAAGCCCCCAGCTTCTACTTTATTTCTACTTTATTATTTCTAATTCACACCTATATCAGAGACACAACAACCAATGTGGTATCAACCTGCTATGATTCCTGGGGCTTTCCAGATGTTTTATATCATGAATCATACACAACATTGGCCATGGGAGCTGTTGTTTATAAGAGTTTTCTGCCAATGCATTTAAGGGACACCTATTACCTACCCCTGCTGTGCACCATCATTAAATCCTATGGAACTCAGTTCCAAAGATGAATGCTTTGACCCCAGAAAACCCATTCTTTTATTTATGGTAAAAATGCAAATTTTCCAGGTCATTCTCTAGATCTCATATTATGCATAGTTATTGCCTTCGTTGTTGATATCAAGAGTAAAAGTAAATTATTAATCACATTTTCAGTGCTGAAGGGGAATTTGAATGATCTCCAGTCCCCCACAGAGTTCTGAAGAAACTTTCTGCAGTGGATGACTGATTAATTATTATCATTATTGCAGATTCAAACATGCAGTATTTTTCCCACAGCATAAATTTTCAGCTGTATTAAAACTTTAAACATCCTAGTTTATTAATAAAGCACAAAACGATGAGGAGTTAAAAATATGAAGAGAAAGGAAATGCCCTTTTTAAAAAGGAAATGAAACCCTGTATTTCATACTAAAACTAGAGGGTTCATGTAATTTTAATTAGGTTTTAGAAGGTACAGTTTAAGAAAGGTGCATTCAGGTTTTTAAAACAGTTATCACAAATGTAAATACCAACAGTAAAACACAGTGTTTCTCATCAGTTGCATAATCTGCTGTTCATCTGGATTTGTTTTTAAGATATCCAATGTTAATAATAGTTTGGATGATGATGAAAATGGTTACTTGCTGCAAGATCTTTTGCTTCTTGGGGGGAAAACATTTCTGTGTGCACACACGCGCACACACACACGAAATCTTTTTGTACTAAAAAAAAAATCTGCACAAAATCCCAACATTCATGCATAGAGAACAAGGCATTTTGTATGAAATACACAACTATCTGTAGAAAAAAGAAAAGGATAGTTTTCAAAGATGTAGTTGTGCTAGTCTCCTGCAATGTAAAAAAGAGGAAGGAAGAATTTGGGGGAAAATGTGGCCATACCTTTAAGACTAACTGGTCTTTATTTTTGCCTGAGCTTTCGTGTTTATAAATACACTTTTTTGGATGCAGTATTAAGGTCTCAGGCATAGAGCACATTTATAAAGTTGTTGCGGTGGAATCTTGTTACATTCTATCCCACTCCCTCAACTGTATAACTACACTTTATGCCTGGGGCCTTAATACCATTTGAGACTGCATCTGAAGAATGGGTTTATATCCATGAAAGCTCATGGGAAAATAAAAACCAGTTAGTTTTAAAGGTGCTGCCACATTTATTTCCCACTTTCCTTCTTCTTTTTTGCTCAAAAAATTGTTTTTATGTGAATATATTAATTATTGCGCAAGACTAGGGCCATTTCTGCATGGGGTAATAAAAACGGTGCAGTGCGTCCTGTACCTTGGAGCGGACTGGGTCTGGACTACTTACTGTAGATCTGCACCTCAGTCTGCTCTGGAATGACCCCAAGCGGTCCTCCAGCATGCTTTCGAAAGACCTGATTTTTCCGATCTTTCAAAAGCACAGAGCGCGCCACTGCGTGCCTGCTCTCTGGTGCAGATTTGCAGGCTTTCACCAATGCGAACCTGCAATCTGTAGAGGGCGGGCTTTAGGCTGACGAGCTTCAGTGGTTGGTCGGGACCCCGACCAACCGGAAGCCACCATTTTGGACGCTGGAGCAGTGCGGATCTACAACCACGCACTGCTCTGGAGCAGCCTGGACCGGACCAGGGAGCCAGAAGATCCGGTAAGTAGTGGCATGGGGCGATTCCCTCACCCCATGCAGAAATGGCCTAGGTTTTTTCACAAATGAATTTTTCACAAAAAGTCTTGCAGTGTAAAGAAATTGTGCAAAACAAAACAAAACAAAAACCGTTATGCAGAAACTCTTGTAATTTCAACCAACAGGCAGAAAACTTTTGAAATGTTTTGCTATTGCTTGCAAAAATGAACTAAACCCTTAACTATCAGTTCTTTCATGGTATTCCAAGACATAAAGGTGCCTAAGAATAAATAAACTGCACATGCTTGTAATGGGAAAGAATGGTCCATTTGTAAGGGGCAGGAGGAGGAGGATGTCATAGTAAGCTGCTTCTTCTTGTGGACAAATGTTTAGGCAAATGCATGCAAAAGCATCTGCTTCACAACCACGCCTCAAGGTGTGGCAGATGCAGAACAAGACTGCCTCCAAGGCCGTGTTCTCCATTGACTAGGGCCTTCTACAGTAAGCAAAATGGTGGGCTTCATTGTTCTTGCTGCAAAACACCTGCTGCACCCATTATTTACCAATAGAAACTTTTTTTACACACAGCATGTGACTCTTTTAAGGAGGCCTGAAGAAACTCCATGTTATCTCACTGGAAAACCCTTTCCCGGGGTCTACAATTTTGATATTAAAATATGATTCAATGTGCCTGAGAGGTCACTGGATGGGCACATAGGCAGCAATGGTCAAAGATCGAAAACCAGGTCAGGACAGTAAAATCCCCAGTCACGAAGCCCCAGGAGACCTCAAGAGGTGTAAACCCACAATAAACAAGGGGTCCTCAGCCCCTGAGAAGCTAACTTGAGGGGATTCATGTGTCTGTCCCAAGTTGAGCAAATATTCTATCAGGTGAGGACTATTTACATGAAGTCATACCACAAACAAACACAGTCGAAGATCCTGAGACTTTGGCAGCACCTTGCAATCCCATCACACAAAGGAAATTACCATGGTGGAGCTTTGTTATCGCTCCAACACCCATTATTCTACCTGGGAAAGGATTAGTCCTCCAGGTACTTTTCCCCCTACAAATAGTCCCAGTTTTTGAGTGGTTCTTTGGATCACTCCTGGTCACCCCAGCAGACCGTTGGTCTGTCCGTTGAGTGATCCTCTCAGCCCTTTCCGTGCTGAGCCCCACTTCTCCACTACCTTCCCAGACCCAGGACTTCAGGAAAAGGTGCAGTATTACCCCAGCTGTACCCCTCCAATACTCCCCTATCCAATTTCCTCTCTTTTGTTTCTAAATAGCTCTTGGGTGCATGTGTGCATGATTGCGTTGGTGCATGAGACTTGCATTCAATAAAATCATTTATTGGACATTCTTCTTTGGTTTTTGGCTTGGCCTACCCCGTAAAAACTGGGTAAAAAGACCCCGCTAGGTTACCCTGCATCTTGCATTGCTATAGCTCGTGCTCTGGCTAGTTTCCATTCCTCATCATGTGGAGCACACTGAGGTGTCCCCCAGGGGACCCCAGAAATCAGGGTAACATCCAGCTCATTTGAGAACAGTTTGCTTTAATTCACAGTCTCACAGACTTTTCCCTGGAGATGTCACAGGTTGAGCCTGGGAGTCTCTGCACATTAAACTTATACCTGCCTATCTCTTATTTCAGTTGATGTGGACAATATTTCCTTTTGCCTTTTGCACTGAACAAAGCACTTCGGACTTCTTGTAGAGCCTCTGAAGCCTCCCACTGCTGGTGGGGAAATCACAGAAGTTTCTGGCTGCGTTCATGTAGCCAGATACAAAATAATTACTTCTACTGCTGAGATCTTTGTGTCCAGCTAAGGCAGGGGTGGGGAATTTTGGAAGGCTAGAGGGCAGCTTTAGTACCTCTCAAGAGACCTTACTCAGTGGTTCTCAACCTGTGGGTCCCCAGATGTTTTTGGACTTCAGCTCCCAGAAGCCCCAGCCACTATGGTCAATGCTCAGGGCTTCTGGGAGCTGAAGTCCAAAAACATCTGGGGACCCACAGGTTGAGAACCACTGCAAGGCTTAGAGGGTCAGCCATACTTCCTTAAAAAAAAAGTAAACTTTTGTCCACAAATGCCCCCAAATCCCGTCACTGTCGTAGGCACTGGCTGTCCATTGCTAGGCAACAGAGTGCAGGGCCATTCAGTGGACAAACTGAGGCCCTTTCCTCATGGGGGGGCGAAACGGGGCCACGCACGCAGGGGCGGAGCTTACCCGAGAGTGGGTTGCTCCGTCCCTCTGAAGAGCGCGGATCCACCGTTCCAAATGCCGCCGAATTTCAGCGGTGCTCGGCGGCTCCCAGCGGTGCCCAAAATGGCGGCCGGCGGCTTCCGGCAGCACTCCGCCAATTAGGACGGCGCGCCAGCCGGAAGCCCGCCCCCGGGCAGATCTGCAGAGGCACGCTGCCACGTCCCTGCAGTTCTTGACCGGGGGCTGCTACGGGGCAGCGCGGGTAAGTTTTATAAAAACCACTTTTGAGGGTGGTTTTTATAAAACTCACAGCGCCACCCCCCGGGTCTGCGCTAGAACAGTTTGAGGTTTAGAACCTCACTTTTCTTAATTGCTCTAGCGCAGACCCTGGTGAAGAAGACCTCCTGGGGAGGTTGCTCTAGCATGGGCAATATGCCCATGTGGAAATGGCCTGAGACAGCTTAGTAGTTCAGCAGGGTATGCCTGTTTGCGGTGGAGCAGAAGTGTAGTCAAGAGTTGGTCCAAAAGTTCAGGAATCCAGCAGGCATCAAAGTCAGACAGTCCAGAGGTCAGAGAACCCAAGCAGACAGTGAACAGGGAATTGGTAGCACGCAAAGGCAAGGGCTGGCAAACACAGGTTGTTTCTAGCATCAGGTCACTGCCCTCTGTCTTCCTTAAAAAGTCTGGAGCCAGCTGGCTCTCATCCCAGCCTGACTAGCTGTTGGTGCACTTGTGTTTTCTTGTCTTCTTTTGAGGTTGCTGTTCATCTGGAGAAGCTGACTTTTGGCCCACGACACTCTAGGAGGCAGAAGGGGCATTTTTGCCATGGCCTATTTTAGATCCTGGAGAGGTCTTTTTGACAACAGGAAGTGAGTGAAGTGAGCTTCTGTTCATTTCCTGTTTCAAGGCCTCTCCTGGTCCTAAATTGGCTCTGGGAGGGCCAAAAACATTGTGAAAATATACCCTAGCTTTTGGGGGCAATTCTTAGCCCCTATAAACCCTGTGGCCACAGAAACAGCCTGGGGGACACATTTTATTCAGAAAAGAGACTTGTTTAGGCTACAGCTCACAGAATCCCTGGAGGAGAGATCTGTTGAGACTGGAGGATTGCAGAAACAACTTTCACAAGCTTCAGTTGTAAGTCTGGAGGAATGCCATGTTCAGATGCTTTCCCCCCCAACAGATACACACACACACACACACACACATTTTGTGTGTGTGTGTATAAGCTGTCCTGCCTTCAAGTTCTTTCTTGGGACTAAAAAATGTTAGTCCATTGTTGTGGACACTCATAAATGAACTCCCTCCTCCTCCCCAATATCCCAGACTCTGTTATCTTGCTTCATTTGCCTCTCTCGTAGCATCATCCAATTAATCTCTTTAGGACATCGGTTCCATACCAATGAGCCTACAAAGAAAATCTTCCCAAGCGTCTTGTGCAGTGAATATGTTCACATCCTTCCACTCCGAACAATATAACGATGCTGTAATTTTTTTCCTCCCACCGACTCTGCTGACTCATGCAGAATCTCTCTTGCATGCTGATCAGAACAAGCAATCATTCAGGTCATTTGATTTTAATATGGGTTTCACAATATTGTTAACCTTTCTGTGCTCATTGCCCGCGTTCCCATCTTGCAGCTCAAATTGATTGCAGAAACATGGTAAGGGATAAAACACAGAAATTTTGACATAAAATAAGAAGAGTCTACATCGAAGAAGGAGAAGGAGAAGGAGGAGAGGAGGAGGAGGAAGAGGAAGAGGAAGAGGAAGAAGGTGTTGTTTACTCAGCTTGAACTTTGGTTTTATTCTTTGTTTCCTTTCTTTGCAGCCTTAGCACTTCAATGGACATCTTCTCTAGAACATCAGAATAATGATATCAAATAAGCAGCTATGTTGCTCATAGCGTCCTTTCATACTGGTCTACTATGACGTTGGCGGGGGGGTGGTGGCTGATATTTTGGAATGCAACTTTCAGACATTTTCAGGGCAGGAGTAATGATCTGCCACAGTGCTAGGCAAATGGACAGTCCTTCTGGCAAGTGAATGAGGGGATAATGAGGCTTAAGTGTTGCTATTGTTTGCGGCAAATTCGTGTAGACAAAGTCAGAAAGTTAGGAAAATAATGGCATCACCAAAGCTGATCCCTGACTCCATGCCTCCAGTGCAAAAGCCTGGGACTGCTCAAATTCACTGTCCACTCTTTGATTTTGGGGAGCAGAGTTCAATTTCCCCATTGATTCCCTCCACTTAGATATGTTGCTGCGGCCACTTACATATAAGGCTATTCCTTTAAAACTCAGAGAGAAACATTGTGAGATATGCCACACTTCCCCTTCTTGTCTTGGAATATGTGTGTGAGATTGGATTCTTCAGCTAATTGAACTCAGTTGTACTTTCAGAACTTGATTTGCCTGGCCCATGCACTTGTGGTTCTGGAGCCATTTCTATTTCACCAGTGCCCAAGGAGTAATTCCCCCCACATCTGTGTGTCTATCTATCTCTTTTCCCAAAATGCCCTCTAGACTCTTTTAACCACATTTTCCCTTTGGGATATTTTAGGCCCAGAATCAAGAAGTGACTTCTGGTCATTTTAGGTCCTGAAGAGAGGTTTTTTTTTTTTTTTTTTGTAACAACAGGAAGTGACTTTTGGTCATTTTGGTCCAGAAGAGGCCTTTTTAGACCTGGGAGCCCCCAAAAACTTGGCAAAAATGCCCCTAAAACTTCATAAAAAATTCCCATCGAGGGCATTTGTGGCATTTTTTTTTCCAAAAAAAAAGTGGTGTGTGTGTGTGTGTGTGTGTGTGTGTGTGTGTGTGATGGGAAGATGCAGCCTTTCACATTGCCTTGGGGGGCTTATGCACCACTCTAGCCTTTCACAGTTGCCCCTTCCTGCAATAGTAGCTAAACTTACAATCTTAAGCAGGTGAATACAGACCTTGCTTATCAGATGTGAAAAATCTCTGAAGGAGATATGCATAATTAACGGCTCTGAGACCCTTTCTGAGTGGCATTTGCCATGCAAAAGGGCGCCTGGAACATTGCACTATTATGAGGAGCGATCTGCACAATGCACTCACAATCGTGCAACGCTCCAGGGGCTGGCAGGCACCGATCGCACACCTTTTCATTTTCAGCTGGAAGCTGAAAATGTTGCACAATCACACATTGCTCCCGGGCCCCGCATGCACTTACCTGGCATGCAGAGCCTCCGGAGCCACGCCGGTCGCACTTCCCTGCCCCAGCGCAGCCTGGGAAGCTCCCAGGCTGCACTGTGGAAGGAATCGGCGGGGTTCTTGCGCAAGCAGCCAGCTCATGTGGAGCCAAAGGACCCCAGATGCGAGAGCCTCTCTCCAGAGGCTACTCACGCGATCCCCACACCCCAGCTCTAGAAGAAGGTAAGGTGCGGAAAGGGCCTTAAACTGAGAAACTTGGTATAAGACCTTGAGGTGGAAAACATTCTCAAGTCAGCAAGGCTGGTCTTACCATTAGGTGGAGTAAGATTGCTGCTCCAAGTTGTGGATGATGAAGTGTGGAGAGGTGATGGAGGATGGCCCTGCGTCTGTCACTTGGCTCAATCAGTGCTGTGTATGCTGATCTTCTGTCCTCAGGTGTGGTTGTTTCTACCATTGTTTACATTTCTGATGCAACCCCCAGTGAGGTTAGCCTTTGTACAAAGAGCAGGCAGGAACCCATACCTTTTTCTTTGCCTTAGGTCACAAAATGTCTTGGATGCCTCTGGCATCTTGCCATTTTGCTGCCTCCAGGTGTGTATACCATCAAATATGAAGTAGCTATGTTCCACTAGGAATAAGAAACAATTTGATTTCTTTTGATATAACTATTTCCAAAATTGACTGGTCTGTTCTTACAGTAAATCTGATCAAAAAGAATTTGAGATTGTTTAAAATGTGGCTGTCATCCTGTTGGTGACTTATACAGGTGGAATTTCTGCTATGCAGTGGACTAGGTTATTTTGAAATTATTCAGTGGCTGTATTCGGGCGATAGTGATGGAGGCAGAGTTGCACATGTGGGTCAGTTGTGCATAAGGCTGTGCAAAAGTGTGCACCGAGCAGTTGCTCATGCGCAATGATTATTGATGCATGCTCTTTCCTGAGCATGTGCCGCACAGTGTAGTTATTCTGCAAGGTGTATACATAATTCTATCATGACTTAATCCCACCAGTGGAGTTCGTTAATGAATTTTTGCTCTCAGAGGAAAAAAAAGTCATCTGAAGACACAGAAGATCTATGTCTCCAACAGACATCATTAAATGGCAGCACAACAAAAATGAAGTCTAGAAACCCAGAACGTCTGAAACAACCCTGAATGATGGAGAAGTTACTCAAGGTAATCTCGTAACTTCCTAGCTGAAGAACTATTTGAACCCAGATCTTCTGGAGCTCAGTCTAACATATTATTTCGCTGGGCTATCTCAGCTTCTCATGCCATCATTCAGTCTGTTTCTATCTCCTCAGATCCATCTCTCCTCAGAAATCTTGGATATGAAATGAGACACTTGGTGTGATTACGATTTGCCCCTGGCTCTTTCTCCACTCCAGAGTTTCACAACAAGAGGCTGACAGCTGGGATCCAGCCCAGAAATCTATGCTGTGTTTCTGAACCTTCTGCCACACATTTAGATAAACTGACAGACACCAAAATGACAGCTGGAGGCAGAAAGGCTGTTTCAGGCACCCTTTGCAGTGGAGAAAACAAATCTACTGGCTATGTTGGCTGAGATGGACTCAGTGAAGTCTGCAAGCAGTGAAGAAGAGGGAGGAAACTGACTCCAATTTAGAGTCTCCAAAATGCTACAGTTTAATGAACAGTGAGATGAGAAGATGATATAAGGAGGGTATAAGAGGAAAACTTTCCTTTATATTTTATTTTATTGGGAAAGGTAGAATGATGTCAATTGTGATACTGCATGGGTGAAACACCCCCCGGGCACTGCCAGTATCAGAAATGAGGAAATAAGCCTTCCAGATGTTGTCAGACTACAGTTCCCATCATTCCCAGCCAGTATAACCCCTATGAGTGGGGAAATTCATACAGATAGGGAAACTCTAAGAAAGGCTCTGTACTTGCTGGCTGAATTCAGAAGGAAAGGGAAAGCTGGAGGGGAGAGGAGCTATATGTGCAAGGGCTAAGAAGCAGTTCCTTTCTACCTTGATTAAGGTAGTAGTATTTTCAGTTCTGCATTTAGAAAAGGTTGTTGTTATTGTATACCTTCAAGTTGTTTCTGACTTATCGTGACTACAAGGAAACTCTATCACAGGGTTTTCTGGCACTGAGAGTGTGTAACATCACCAAGGTCACCCAGTGGATTTCCATGGCTTACTGGGGAGCCAAACTCTGATTTTCTGAGTTGTAGCCCAAAAGTCAAATGACTCCACCACATGGGCTTTCCAAACAGGTAAATTCTTTGCCATATAATTTCTAAATGTCATTTGCTACTATTTTGTATATTTTATTTAGGGTTTTAAGATTTGCATCCAAATATTGCAGTACAACTAAGCAGCACAGACTGGAAAGTTCTGCAGTCAGGTCTTGCACTGGGACCTCACTGGATTCTTGGACTTTTTGGGACCATCCACATATGCCAAATTTAAAATAGAATTTGTTGTATTGTTATTAAAATGCATATATATGGACTTCAATTATGATTGTGCTTGCAATATTAAAGTATAGTTGGCCCTACAGAATCCAGGACCTTTCCACACAACGTGTTATAATGCTATCATTCCACTTTCAGCATCCTATGGAATTCTGGGGTTTGCAGCTTAGGGAGGGGCATTTAGAATTCTCAGCCAGAGAGCTCTTTGGCGTCAACAAACTACAAACTCCAGAATTCCACAGGATGTTGAAAGTCGAACAATAGCATTATAACAGTGTAGTGCAGAAAGGCCCCCCCCCAGAGTGAGATGGAGCAAGAATAGCCAGTGATAGAGCATTATGGAAATTTCAGTCCAAAGGCCTCTGGTATTCCACATGTTCCCCACTCCTGACATATATAATCATGTGGCTGCTGGTTCAGGAATATTAATAGAAATTTTTTTGCCTGTCTGTGATATTTATACCCAGTCTTTCCTCCATACATCCTGGGATTAGGTCAGGGTGAGAAAGACTGCCTGAACCAACAGAGCACCATGGCTCAAAGGCAACTAGAACCTGGATCTGCTAATTCCCAGTTCAAAATGCTAACCACTGTATTACACTGGCTCTCATGACAGCTTTGGCCTTAAATCCTATTGGTTAATCCCAGATAAAGTAGTTCCATTAAATGCATTGCTGAAATATGAATCAACACATAGGCAAATCCATAGTGAGTATATTCTGTTCAGAACTAGCAGTAGGATCTAGGCCATGGTTAACCTTTGGTTAAAGGTTGGTTATGACTATGATCGTCTTCTACTAGATATACTGATCAAATACATTGGTGAAATATAAATCAACAGATAGGCAAATCCATATATTCAGTGGGTATGTTTTGTTCTGGACTAACAGTAGTGTTTAGGGCATGGTTAACCTTTGGTTAAAGACTGATTATGGACTATGGTTGTCTTCTACTAGAGTACTGAAGTGTGAGGAAATCTAAATAGAATCGCACGCCATAATCCTTCAGAGCTGGTTACTTCACCTCCCACTTCCCCTGACAGCTAAGGAAATGAGCCTGCAAGTTAACAGTTCAGAACTATATTGTTCACTAATGTCTTTTCATGGTTCATTGGTTCTTTTTGATACAGCCTGGCAACAACAGCATCCAACTCAGGATTGGACAGAAGTATGTTGGCTTTGCTTTCTGTTTTCCCTTCCTACTTTTGGATGCATTCTCTGGCTCACAGGCTCATCACTCCATAGTTTTGGCCCTGATTCTTTCTTTATTATATCTGTCCCTGGATTGGTCTACCTAGCCACAACCTGAGTTCCTCCTCCTGAACTGAACTTCTAGTTCCCCCAGCCAGTTCATATAGATTCAGAGAATGACTGCCTATTGCATCTTCCCCTCTCTCTCTTTCTCTCTCCATTGTCTTCTTGTACATTTGTGTCAGACCTCTGATTATAAAGTCAATGCCAGCAAACAGTTGAGTACTTCTTAAGGTGCTAGAAATGGCTTCAAGGAGTCTCAGCAGTGGCAAGCAAGGAAGTGAAAATTCTGTCAATCTTGGTTTTGTTATATTTCTCAGAACCCCACTGGCATTCTTGTCCCATCTCAGATCTGCAGGGTTTTTTTATTTCTCAAAAATCATGTCTATTTTTGTGCCTTTTGCCTCTTCCTCCTCCTCCTCTATCTATCTATCTATCTCTTATTGTATTTTAAATGATATCCTCATTTTTTTTGGTCAGCATCTTCCAAATTGATGACAACATGTTTGCATGTATTTTTCAAATGTAGGCATTTTTAGCAGCACTCATTTTCCAAATGTATGCATGGTCTAGTGTCTGTTTTTCTTCACAATGCATCATTAGCCACAGAAGGGTATGGATTTCTGGGGCCAACAGATAGTCTCAGGAGAAACAAAATGAGTATTATTATTATAAGAAACACAAAGTCAATAAATGCCTTTTCCGTTCTGAGCAGTATGAGAGCAGTACTAAATATCTATTTGTAGCTAAGCCAAAGGAAGGTCTGGGACTTCAGACTTATGAGGTGGTGGGCTTTCTTTTGTTGGAAGTTTTATACAGAAGTTAGATGACCACTTCTCAGAGGTGTTTTAGCAGTGGATGACTGCACTGTCAGGAGGTTGACCTAGATAAAAGTGGGAAAGGCATGGCCTCTGGACCCTACATTTGAAGTCCCCTAAGTCCTTCATTTGTAAAAAAAATCTACATGATACCGAGGTGATTTTTGCCTAAAAACTTCACAGAAATGCAAAACTGTGTGAAACACCTCCACTTGTCTCATCTTCCCCACAACCTGTACCACCCCGAAATACCTCTGCTTTTGTCAGTGTCCTTCTCAAAATGGTGACAGAAGGTGACACAAGGTCACCATTTTCAGAAGGATTCTGAACAAAAACAAAGGTATTTGGTGTGCTGATGTGTGTGTGTGTGTGGGGGGGCTGGGGAGTTGTTTCTGACAGTCATGGGAAACTAACTCTTGGCTCCCATAGTGTTGTCCACCCCTAGACTAGTTGGGCTTTGAGGTCCTTCCAACTCCATGGTTATATCGATGCTTCAGCAAGGGTCTCAGTATCACTTACCACCTCAGTAGAAATCCACTTCACTGCCAGCTGTGAATTAACTAGAACTTTACAGACTACCACTTACATGGACCTTTGTTGTGCCTCAGTGGGACAGTGAATCTACTCCAAGTTTTATTCTGAAATATAAAGAAGCTATCAAAGGTGTTGAACAAAATAAGCCCCAAACTTTGGATAGCTTTGTGGAAATTCAGACTGAAATTGGGATGGCTGCACTTGCTCCCACTGACAAGGAAGCCACCTGCTGCCTTTGGGAAAGTCTAAACAAGAAATGTTGGACCACATAGTCCTGAACATTCCAGCATCTTAGGCTTTTACCAGGCACTGATTAGAACACATAGGAAGTCATTTTCTCACTAATGAACAAGGCCTTTGGACTACCTTGAACAACTCACAAACAAGAGATTAGTCGAGTGCTATCCTGGAGTTGCTTCTTGAAAAAGATATGCAGACAAGCTGATACAAAATGGCAACCATGGGAAGACACAGAAATCAGACAGGATTCCTTTGCAGAGGTGTGTGTGTGTGAGGACAGCACATTCCATTCCATACATACTTGCTTAATACGGGGGTCAGAATAATGCAGTCCTCCAGATGTTATTCGACTGAATCTCCCAGGAGTTCAAACCACCATAGTTGATGGTAAGGAATGCTTGGAACTGCAGACTAACAATAGCTGAAAGGTCACATGATTATGATCTTGATCTTGATCATGATCTGGATTTTGATGGGAAATATTATCTTTATTTATGTTATCGTTCTCCTTAATCTGGGACTCAAGGTAGCTTCCTATCTGTGGCTTAGTCTATATAATGGAATGCCTAAATAATACTGCAGAATAGATCTACAGTATTATTTATATAGATTTATATAGATCTATGCAGTATAGATCTGAGACTTAATTTAGTTGTAACAAATAAGTCCCTTCATGTCAGTGGGTTTACTCTAGGTAGGAATACAGTTGTACATGTGCATGTTCCTTCAAGTTGACTTATGGTGACCCCCATGAATTTCACAGGGTTTTTTCCGGCAAGGAATACTCAGAGATGGTTAGTTAATTCCTTCTTCTGAAATACAGCCTTCAGCAACTGGTTTTTGTTGGCAGTTTCCCACCCAAGTACTAACCAGGACTGACCCTGCTTAGCTTCTAAGATTAGACAGGATCTAGTGCCTTTAGACAATTTCGCCTTTTTTAAAAAAGCATTTCGAAGTTTGAAAATGGCTTCTGGTGTTTCACTGCTTCCAAACCCTACATCAAAAGGCTTGGCTGAATGGACTGTCTGATCCATTCTTGAAAGAAGACATTGCCAGAAGCTACTTGTTTCCTGACAGAACTATATTTCAATCTTCCACCACAGGATTATCTCCAGTGGATATATGCAACAGCGGGAAATTGAACCGAAGGTTGGATGTGTTAGCAGTGTAGGAAGATGTCTTACTGAAGCAAAGACTATTACTGGCAGTGGTTATCCAGGGTTTCAGAATTCTTTTTTCCACTACTTAAATCACTGAACCTGTAACCCTCCGTATGTATAACACATGCTCTCCCACTGAATTGTTAGATAGGGATCCTATTATCCATACCAAACAGGATGCCCTTCAAAAATGGAGCCCTTGAATTAATGTCCTCCTTCCCCTTATCCCCAATATTTGGGTATCTGGGCTGGTATTTGGAGCCAAGATAAAATGAATTCAAGTCAGTATTTCTTCTGGCTGTAACCATGAATAAAACCAACAAAGACATCTCAAGCATAGAGAGCCTGCACATCAGCAAAATAAACCATGCATGATTAGAAGCAGAAGCAAAATGAATGGTTGCCTGCAGTGTTAACCCTTTTCTTGTTAGCGCTGGTCATCAATGTGTGGAAGGCCTAGTAAGCTGATACTGGCCTGATAGTCATGGCCCCACTGGACTTATTTCCCCCATTTCTTTGTTTGGGTGCTGGATGTATGGTCTGAAGAAGGGAAGCCTTGATCTGTGCAACGTTTTAGATCTGGGGCCATTTCCGCACTAGCCTGTTATAGCGCAATGATTCCACTTTCAACATCCTCTGGAATCCAGTTCTATGACAGAATCATAGAACTGGAAAAGACCACAATGGTCATTGAATCCAACCCCTTGCCATGCAGGAACACACACTCAAAGCACCTCCAGCAAATGGCCATCCAGCTTCTGTTAAAAACCTCCAAAGAAGGTGACTCCAGCACATTCCCAGGCAGCATATTCCACTGTTGAATGTTCTTACCATCAGGAAGTTCTTTCTTATGTTTAGATGAAATCTCTTTTCCTGTAGTTTAAATCTATTGCTCCCTGTCTTAATCTCTGGAGAGCAGTAAACAAGCTTGCTCCATCTTCAACATGACATCCCTTCAGCTATTTAAACATGGCTATCATGTCACCTCTTAACCTTCTTTTTATCTGGTGAAACATATCCAGCTCCTTAAGCCACTCCTCATAGGTCATGGCTTCCATTTTGGTTGCCCTCTTCTGGACACGTTCCAGCTTGTCAATATCCTTCCTGAATTTTAGTGCCCAGAACTGGATACAGTATTCTAGATAAGGTCTAACCAAAACAGAATAGAGTGGTATTATTACCTCCCTTGATCTCAACACATGTATGTATTATGAATTTGTTTGTTGCCCCTCAAACCACCAGGAGCTGCAAGTGAATGTAGAACAGATTACAAACAATGGCTGTCGTCCTGCTTGGAATTTATGATAACATAAACCAACATATGATTACAGAGTTCAGAACTGTAGCATGTCATGGCATCATTCCCACTAGGAGAGTGTGTTGTAGCTGCACCATTAGGACTGTTTCCCAAACAGACTGAGCAGCATGGTCATTGTGCAATGTTGTGATGTGCTACACAGCACTTTGGTGGACAGGTTGCCCTTGTGTATGACAGCACAAAGAAAGAGAGGCAACAGCCCCCAATAGAGTGATGGGGCACTGGTAGTCCAGAATAGAGGGCAGTGGAAAGTCGTGGGTGCCCTTCATCTGAGTAGAAAAAACGTCTTGACCTTTTTCCATCTTCCGCTATGTAGTGAGAACCTGATTGCCTCACTGGGATATCTTGAGTGCTGGCCTGTTGTGCATCATCACAGTTCTCTAAAATGTCATGTCAGCAAATAGCTCCATCATGGTAAAATTACACATCATAGCCCATCATGCAGTCTCTTGGCTAATATTTACAAACAGGACTGCGGTCTTTTGGGTGACAGATGAAGACTTCAGATAACTTCCTTTCATTTTAAATAACTTTTTCAGTACTTTTCAGCCTTCACACTCTTACATTTTGCTCTTGGTTGCTGTTGTTTCTCACTTATGGTAGCCCTCAGGTGAACCTACCAGAGGTTTTCTTGACGTGATTGGTTCAGAGGAGGTTTACCATTGCCATCCTCTGAGGCTGAGAGAGTGTAACTTGCCCAAGGTCACCATGTGGAATTTCATAGCCAAGCAAGGATGTGAACCCGGATTCCAAGTCAAGGAATCAAACCACTATACCATGCTGGTTCTTGCTGTTACTCTAGTTTAATATGCTGCAATGTTCTACTCATTGCTGCTGCTTTTCTTTTGATCTGACTTTGTGATATATTGAACTGAATTGTGTGTGTATGTGTCTCTCTGTGTGTAAGTAGTACTACAGGTAGTAGAAAGGTTGGAGCCAGTGTGTTATAGTGGCTGGAGCATTGGACTTTGACTCTGGAGACCAGGGTTCGATTCTCCACTTGGTTATGAAGACCCACTGGATGACCTTGGGAGCATCACATACTCTCAGCCCCAGAAAACCCTACGATAGGTTTGCCCTAAGGTTGCCATAAGTCAAAAATTACTTGAAGGCATACAATAACATTATAGTAAGGTACACCACTCAGAGAAATCTGACTGTTGACAGTTTAAAAATGAATGACCAAATGTAATAAGTAAGTAAGTAAAACAATTAGAATAGATAAAGGTGGAAGCCACAGTGTCCTTCACTAGGAGGAAAACAGTTTAGAGATTTATGGATGTAAATCATGGCTCTTCCCTCCATTAGTAAAATTAGCCATGGTAGGGAAGTGAGAGGTGATGTGTTACATAACAACAAAAAGTCAGAGTAAGTTCAATGAGCTGTCAGAGCTTCATTCTATGGAAATACAGATATTTTACATTTTCTCTGTGTCAAACACAAGAAACAAGAGCTGGCTTTAGAAATTCTGAGGCAGAGAAAGGCAATGATGAGATGCATTCTTTGATGTAATGTGTTGGGCTGGCAATAATCTTATATTCAAGCCCATTTAGGTGTGAAGAATCTTTGGCCTCAAACCTCCTCCCTGTCAGGATTCTGTTAATAAATGGATGCCGTGGAATGCCTGCAATAGCCTATCTGTTCTGCTCCCCCTTTTTATTTCTGTCTCCCATTCCTTGTCAAATAGTCTCAGAAAAGTACAAAGACATTTTCCTCAGCTATTAAATTAGACTGTTTTACTGACATATTTTCTGTGTCAGGAACCTTGTGTCTGCATTGAAAAATGGCATGAGCAAAGCTTGGTTGCCTTGCATGCTTTAGTTATTCAAGGGGAATATTTACAGATGCAATTCTCACAAGGAGAACCTCAGCAGGGGACATCTCTGAGTATGTGCAAGTCAAACCTGATGTTTATGAAGGCAAATGTAATGCATAAGTTATGCATGCATTATTCACATGTAGCGGCAATGATAGGAACAAAGGGGAGTGGGAGCCCACATTTCTGGCAATATCCCTGATACTGCATGTGCTGAGTGGCCACACTGATCAAAACAAGTGCAGATGTCAAAGGATGATGATAAAATCTGGATCTTGACCACACCAGGGGGTATGTGTCCTGGTCATGTGGAGCCCCTTATCTATTCACAGTAGGAGCTTGGTATCTGCTGTGGTTTGGTTCAAGGATCTCCTATGAATACCAAAATCTGCAGATACTCACAACCCATTATTTACAATGGTGTAGTAAAATGGCATACCTAATATAAAATGGTGAAAAACTCAAGGGTTTGCTTTTGTGATTTTTTAAAAAAATATTTTCAAGCTGTGGTTGGTTGAATCAATGGACATAGAATCCATGGATACAGAGAGCTAACTGCATATATTGTGCTTTAAGATAATCTTTAAGTCTCAGTCAAACAACCAACCAAATTGTGTAACTATGGCCAGTATATTTAACCAACTAGTTGATACTTAACAAAGGCCTTTTCTGCAGGATGGCATCCTCCTGGCATGGGGATGTGAGTGGTGGGACCACAATGACACTTCCGCACGATGTTGTCATAGTCCTGCCCTTCTCTTGTCACCAGCCAGCGTGATCACAGGGTATATAATTGATGGAAAAACTCCATCAATGACCCCCAATTGTGTTAGCCTTCTGTCTCAGCTGGCCATGCAGAAGGACCAGAAGTGCTTATCATGTGCTTGCTTTCCCACTGCAGCATGGGAGGATGGCTGACTGCATTATAGAAGGAAGAGGTGTGTCCCTCATGCTCTCTTCTGCAGGTAGACTGTCAGGTGTGTAGGGCTGTGTTGGGGAAACACTCCCATCCCAGCAGAGGCACTCCTGGGATTGTGATGGGACAACGCACAAGGGTGTCATCCTCCGGAAAAGGCCTCAGTAACCTGTGTTGGTCAGACCCTCCTCCAAACCTGATGGAAACTTCATTTACCCATGTTCTGATCTTAGCAGAATGGACCTCCTTCTCACATTGCAGTTGATGCTCAGTAAAGTAGGTTTGACCATCAGCTGCATGGGGAAAAGGAAATCCATTTTGCTGGCTTTTGGAGCATGGGTGAATAAAGTTTCCATCAGTTTTGGGTGTGTGTGTATCAGGCCTACAATACTGGCTTATATAATTAAAGAGTGGACATGTAGAGATTTGTGTGGTACATTATTGGTGGATTTCTTCACTGGCAGAAGTTTGAACTAGATGGCCCTCAGGGTCCATTCCAACTATTTGGTGCTATGATTCTATGATAGATGGTATGGCCATACTCTTGATCTCAGGGGAACAGCCATGTCCATCAACCAATGAGCGCAACTAGGAAAGCTGTGGTAGTGGGATCCCACTTCCAGTTCTGAAGATGACATGAGAGAACATTTGCCAAGGCTCTGTTTCAGCAGAATGCCCAACGCTCCAACAGTACTTCTGTTCTCACTTTGGAAATACTACCTAGGAAGCCACTTCCACTATCAATGGTCCAGAGAATACTGTGGGAAGTTGATCCCACCTCTATTCCTACTTTTGCTCCAAAAGCTGGCACAGTAGCATGTCTGTCAAGGCTCCAAGTCCCTCAGAAGTCCCACATCCTTCACTTTGCCATCTTTCTCATTTTGTAAAGTGTACCCAAGAATAAGCTTGTGAGGTCAGGCGCATCCCAGTTTCTGCAATTTACAACCAAACCTGACCCCAGGGACAGCTTTTGTGATGTCACAGGAGATGGGTCCTGTGATCTCATTAATCAGCAGGCAATGTTACTTAGAGCAGACCTTTCAAATTAACACCCACACAAGGATTATCAAAGGAAACAAAGGAAGGAGGGGAGGAGATCCTTAGAAAGTCTAAACCAGTTTCTCCAAAGCAGACTGCAACAATGGGGGCCAGTCACACAGAGTTTTTTTTTTTTTTTTAAAAAACATTTATTTTCAGCCTGGTGAAATTCCTCCCGTTACTCTTTGGCCCAGAGAAAAATGACCAGGCCCTGAGACTCAAGGCCAGGTCCTAAAATCTTGGAACTCTACCCAAGAAAATAATATGTTTTATGTTTCCCTTGATATAACATGGAGTGAAGTAAAATCACTCCTTTCTTTTCTTTTCTTAATCTTGTCTTTGTCAGAGCTTACATTGGAAGGAAGTTTTGTTGTTCCTCAAAATGCTGTCCAAGCATTCTGAAGCCTTGGCATACATTTGTATTTTGGTGCCCTCCCTGCTTGTACAGATCATGTGAAAAGGGAAGTCTGCACCCACCAGAGGAGAAATTAATAAATCAAATGCTTCCGTTTACCATTTCTCATTTTTTCAAAATCAACATGTCTGCACAGCTGCATTCCTTCAAGAAACACTGAAGGTGTTTAGTACCATATTGAATCCAGCCCTGCAAGATATATTCCTTTATCTGAGTCTGGCTTGACCCTTGACACATTTATGGAAGTCAAAGCAAAATTGCATTAGACTGTATTCTTTCCAAAGCTGCCCTCTGCATAATGCAATCAATGTTCTTTAATTACAGGATGACACTATTGATTCTAATTAAGCAGAATTGCCTGCCTCATTCATTTACAGTTCATGTGTGTTCCTAGGTCCAGGAAGATTTAGTACATTGACTTCGGCTTGGCACGCAGGAGACAGACATGACGATTTTTTAATGTATATTTTTTTATTTTTGAAAAAGAAACGTTCCCTCCAATGCTTGGCTTCTGATACATCCTTTCTTCTGTGATAGATGGATAATTTATTGTGTATAAACATAATTTAAAAAAATAATAAATTATTTAAGTGTTTGGCCTGAATGTGTACACCAAGTATATCAGGGAGAAAATGAATTTTAAAATGCAGGGATTGTGAAAGTAAGGTTGGAAGCTGGCCATATTAATGGTACATTTTAATATATCTTGGAACTAATATTTTTCACTCTAAATAATATGTCAAAGAATCTTATATTTTGTTCCTTGGGGGTGTACTGTGTCTGTTCAAAGGGTGTTAAATAGTGAAGCTTATGAGCATATCCATCAATTTATTTTAAGACAAGAATCTTGGTTATATTGAAACACTAATCCATAATGTATAATACAGTCCACACTTGGAAATCATTTTTCACTTGCTTTCTTGCTAATGTTAAACTGCAGGTAACTGGGGATTAATGGCCTTTATGATCGTCACAAAGCTGCATATTAATTCTCACCAAATGACGGTTTTTCTTTTCCAAAACACTCACACAGGGAAGGATTTTTCCATTAACCCCTGAACTGATTGCACCCTAAGCATGGTGTGTTTAATTATTTCTCTTTTAAATGAAAAGTCATTGGCCTGTAATGAACAAACGCTGATGTATATACTTCAAACAAACTTATTTCCAAAAGGCAACAGGCGGGAATATGCTGGAAATACACTTACAGAAGTCAAGTCCTTGTGGAGGTTCTGGACTTTGGAGCAATTCATCATGCACTCAGCAGTCCAGAGCAGGAAGGCTGGCCCTGTCGTTAGGCGGAAGGAGGCAGCCACCTCAGGCACTAGATTTTTGATGTCACAAAAGGGCAGGAAATTATGAATTCTTTATTTTGCTACTAATGCATATTTACAGATAGGGATTGAGAGAATTATTCATGGGATCTGGTGCCTTGTGTGCTTGGATTAAGTTGGCTGACCATGAGCACCTTGATTTTGTGAAGGAATGGCCCTTTGCAGCCTCAGACAACAAAATATCTTAGGCCAGCTGGTTAGTATTGTGATAATGGGGTTTCCTTGAGTGAGAGGATGTCCCTTATTTCCCCTTTAAATCTCCACAGGCATAATAGAGGAAAAGGCACATTATGTGGAACTAAAATGCACAATTTACACATGCCCTTTCTTGTTACTGATGGGGAAGACAACATAGAAATAGACAAAATTTCATGCGTCGTGCCCTATTTCTGCCATGGCCACTGCCTCTCTTATGAGAGTTTACATGTGGTGAAGCTTAGGTACCAAAAGATCATGAATGTCATGCAACTGTGCCCATGGTTACTCTCTACAGGGAGTAACTATGGCTTAGTGTTCCCTGGAACTTCCACTCCTCCCCATCTTTCATGACCACAAATACAGGAAGCCCCCACCTTTTGATGACTTGGTTTTTTGATGCCTCCAAATTAAGGCCAAGTTCCATTAATTCAACAGGGGTTCTGCTCTTTCATCAGTTCTTCTTGCCTACTGAGGCTCACTTGGAACTGCTCACATGTATCCGGTGCTTACAAAGTAAGCTGAGAAGGGAGAAAATGGTGCTAAGCCGGCTGAGACTTTGCAAGCAGCACACACATGGTTGATCCCAAGTGACTCTCTGGAAGTCCTTCATGCTCCTTACAGTATAGTACATGGGCTCTGCGTTTCAACCAGCTCCGTTTTCTGACTGTGCTCTGGTCAGACAAGTGGGGGAAGCCTGTATAGGCTATAAAATTTTTGAAGCTTACATTGTTAATATCCTTAGGAAAGATACCTTTACCCTAGGCTCTCACTGCTTCCCTGGCTGGGCAGACTACATCAAGAGCAACCCTATTTGTTCTGCAGGTGCTTTTCTGCACTACAGTGCTTTAATGCTATTATTCCACTTTCAATATTCTATGGAGTCCTGGGGTTTGCAGTTTAGAGAGGGGCATTTAGAATTCTCAGTTAGAGAACTCTTTGCTTCAGTAAACTACAAACTCCAGAATTCCACAAGATGTTGAAAGTGGAATAAGAGTATTATAACAGCGTAGTGCAGAAAGGCCCACAGAGACTTTAATATATCTTACCTCTGAGTCTGGCTACCTCTTTGTTTCCACCCTTTGTATCTGCACCAGGCTTCAACCATTTAGCTGATTACCAAGATGAAGGGAGAAGGGCAGCCATGAATTTCAGCCATTCATTGATCTTGCTGGGAATTAGTAAAAAGGAGAAGAAGGGGGAAAAAGCAGGGGGAATTGGGAAGGGAAAATCAATGGAAGAACCTTGGTCACTGGCCAGAAACATAGATTTAAACAATGCAGGCTTTATGGCATGAAGGGGGTCCATTTAAAGGGCACCACCGATAACTGCCTTAATAGAAGGTAATGGGTACTGTAGAGAAGCAGTTATGATATTGACAGAAACACACGTGGGGTGAGATAAGGAAAAAAAATCCGGATAAAGATATTCCCTCAGAAGAAAGGGGGCTGAGCTGAGCAGAGTGCCACAAACATCTCAAAAAAAATTTCCCAGATAGCAGTACTGTATTTTTGTAACTCAATGACATTGTCGTTAAAGCCAATCGATTACTTCTTCAGTTGGTGGATAATGAGGCTCCTAGCCCCTGGGAGTGGGGGCAAGAAGAGGAGATGGAGTGTAGCTAGTATGGGGCAAATTGCAAAATCATTTATTATTGGAAGCCAAATCACTGTAAATATAATAATAACTGACAAGCCATTGCTGTCGGTCATATGGGTGGAATTAAAAGAAATTTGACAAGGAAAGTTGAGAGGTCTCACTGCAGATACCAACTTTGAAAGGAATGGGAAAATCGAGGCTACTTCTACCCTCTGTTGGTTGTGCATTTGTTCACTCATGAGTCTCATTCCTCTATAAATTGACACAAAAAAGCACTCCCTGATCTGCACAAAAGAGAGCCAGAGTGGTGTAGTGGTCTGAGTATTGGGCTATGGAGAACAGGGTTCGAATCCTCAGCCTCAGGAGAAGGCAAAGGCAAACCCCCTCTGAACAAATTTTACCAGGAAAACTCCATGATAGGTTTGCCTTAAAGTTGCCATAAGTTGGAGATGACTTGAAGGTGCACAAGAACAACAGTGGTGCCATAATCCTAAATGTGAATAGGAAAATGTTACAAGGTTACACATCCAGCTTGCCACATTGTAACTGCTAAATGAGATGTTCACATTGAAATAGGTATTCATTGGCTGTTTGATATATATTATGATGAACTAGGGACTGCACTAGAAACAGAGATTGGAAAGTTACTTTTAAGAAGAATACTTATAATGACATGCTGAAGTGATCTCATTCCCACCTCTTTCAAAGGCAGATTTGATGAGGACTAAGGAGAGAACCTTCTCCGTGGCTGGTCCTGGGCTACAGGAGGTCTGGTCAGTCCAATCCAGTTCTCTTTTCTCCAGCAAGTGAAGACTATTTTATTTAGGCGGGCCTTTGCAATTTAAATTATATAGCAGTAGGTCAGACCTAAATGCCTAAAGGCACCAGATCCCATCTAATCTTGGAAGCTTTGGTTAGTAGCCTTGATTAGTACTTGAATATCAGATGGTGTAGGCTATATTTCAGAGGAAGGAACTGTCAAAGTCACCTCTGTGTATTCATTGCATAAGAAAATCCTATGAAATTCATGGGGTTACCATAACTCAACAGGAAACTTGAAAACACATACAAACACCATATGTGTGTGAAGTGGTGTAGTGCACTGTATTTCATAGCTTTTATTTACAGTTATGTTTGAAATATATTTTGAACTGTTTTTAACTCTGGTATTTAATAGTACTGTTACTTACTACTTTTTCAAGTTTTGTAAAATAGGATTTTAACTTATTCTTGTTTTAAATTACTATAAGCTGCCTTGGGTCCCACCCTCGGAGAAAGGTGGGGTACAAAATCAATCAATACATCAATCTATCAATCATCATCTATAAATGATGCTCTGGAACATTCAGAAGGGCAAAATCTTGAGGATAATCAGGAAATGATGTTGTTGTCATCATCATCCTGTCTTTTTTGAAGTGGCTAACAAAAGTTAAAACAAATACAGCCTCCCCTGCCAAAAAAACAAAAAAAAAAAACAAAAACAAAAAAACAAAAAATGCAAGTGTAACTAAATTTTCAATAAGTTTAAAATATTGACTGGCAATTTGTTAGTCAGTTCTGATGTCAAAAGTTAAACTGAGAACATGATAACTGCTTCATATTTACATTTGTGATCGTGATATTATTGAATGATGAGGGTCAAAGGTGCTCCAAAATAAGACAAAGACCACATAGTTGGAAGTAAAAAGCCACAATTTTATTGGCTGGATGGGTTGGCATATGCATGGATCTAGATCCTGGCATTGGTTAACCTGCTTGTTGACTGATGAGCCCAAGGTTCTAGTCAGGATCCAGAATCCTAGGAATGGCAGGGATGTGTACAACCACCCATTTACCTCCTGCCACCAGGGGGTGCAGGAAAAGCATGTCCTCCCAAGCTAAGTATGCCTGCCACCACCTTGCACCCCCTGAAATCTAAAAAGGGACCCCTGTCCTACCAATGCCTGATGGCATGATACCAAGTGTCCTGGATCCAAGACCTATGTGACTGCCCCCACAAAGTTGTGACAAAACAAAGCATGTGTCACCCCAGTTACTGGTCCAAGCTTGGGGACGTTAGATATCACTTTGATATCAATAATTCTTCTACCATCCCTCTCCACGTTCTTGCGAGGCTCCTGGTCGCTAATCTCTGTAATATTTCAAAACAAATACAGGCTGGCCAGAAACAGCCACACTGCCGCTTCAGGAGACCTCAAGGCAAGTACCCTCATTACGTATGCACGCCATGTACAAAGAACTCCCTGCCCCGAGCAGGCAGCTTGATTAGAAGAATCCATACCTGTCAAGCACTCTGCATTTGCATACTGTCTATTCCATTGTCAATTCGGAACTAACTCAATCATGCTAAATTCTGACCTTTTGGAGGCTTTGTTTCCAGCCCGAAACTCATTGTTTTCCCCAAGCATGGACTAGACTGTGGCTACATTTTCCTTTATAAAACCTCCTGATTTTGTGAGCTTCCTTGGATCGCTCTGAACTTCCATCCCACCTTGCTGCCGCTGTGTTTGGCGAGCCTTCCTCTCAGTTCCATGTACTGAGGCTACGCACCTTCGAACTTTCACAGTGATATACCCGGGCTTCAGGACAGGTGTAGTATCACCCAAATCAACTATCCCTCTTAAAAATCTCTCTATCCTACTCCAACCTTTATTTCTTTACTTCTCTGTATGAGTGTGTTGCATACACTGTTTGATTGTATTTTAATAAAAATCACAATTATTATTTCAATTCTTGGGTGAAAGATCTTGCTCCATTGCCCTGCCTCTCATATTGCTAGCTTGTGCTCTTGGCTAATTTCCCCAACTTGTATAATTGAGAGCGCATTTAGGTGTCCCTCCCGGGACCCCCAGAAAACAGGGTAACACATGCATAACATGGGTGGGCGGGCATGGAGGTGCCAGGAAGCGACTGGCCAGCTCTTGCAAGACAGATAGTATTTAAACCCTGGAAGTGAGTGAAGCCTGAAAGCTCCAACTCAGGCCAGGCTCTGGCAGTCAATGAAATTGAAGTAGGGCTGATCTTCTCATTGGAAAGCCCTCTGGAGAGGGCTTTCTGGGGCTATGTGAGCCTGCTCAGCCCCAGAAATGGCATTCTCCCAGCTGATTGAGCTGGAAGAAGCAACCAGCCCTCTGCTCTTGCTCCACTATGCAGATGGCACCGCACGGTGAGACGGTGTGTCACGCAGCATGCTTGCCACAACCATAAATCATGGTAAAACACACTTTGAGGACCAGTCAGCCATCCATAGTGATGGAGGTGTGTTCTGCTGGTGAGTGGGGCACTGCAGGGTGACATGGACTGCTCCATCCTGGCAGTGAGTGGTGCTTCAAGGAACAGAGGCAGGAACTTCTGCAAGGACCTTTTGCAACTCTTCATCACAGCCTCACCTGCTGGTGGGGAAGGGATGATCATGTCATCCACCCCACTCATCTACTGGAGAGACCTCCATCACTCTGGACAGCTGGTTCGCTTTAATGGTGGATTTCAGAGGCTGGATGGGGAATTAAAAGCATAACTACAACATCGTGGCTACATTTTTGATGCAGGGTCTTGGCCATTAACATTCCAAAGAAAACAATTAACAAAAGATACAACACATTATGCAAGGCCCTTCCCCATAAACAATTAGCCTTGAAAGGCCTGCCAGAACACAATAAGTCTCTGCCTGCCTACAGAAAGATAGCAAGAAGAACACCAGCCTAGCCTCTTTAGGAAGGTTTTCAATCTACTGTGATTATTTTTTTTTTCCTATTTTAAATTGGTTTCAACTGCTTTAATTGATTTTATTGTGTGCCACTCTGAGATATATAGCATGCCTCACTCATGCTCTTGTCGTCATTATAAATGTTCTCATTTACCCAGTTTTCATAATTTAACCATTACCTACTTTTCTGAATTTTGTGATACATTTCTATAATAAAAAAACATATATTAAAAGTGTATATTAGTGAAAAAAATAACATGTAAAAATGTGTGGGCTGGAATTCTGCTGGTTAGTTCCAACTAAAATAGAACCATTGAATGGGCAGGTGAATGGTGAGTCAACACATATGTAAATTCTATTGATACAATGGGTCTCTTTTAGTCAGAACAAGCAATAGAATTTAGGTCATTATGTTTTGGTCAGACCTCATTTGGAATCCTGTGTCCAGTTCTGGGCACCTTAATTCAAGAAGGATATCAACAAGCTGGAGTGTGTCCAGAGGAGGGCGACCAAAATAGTGAAGAGTCTGGAAGCCATGAAGCTTAGAGAGCTGGGGATGTTTAGTCTGTAGAGGAGAAGGTTAAGAGGGGACATGATAAGCAGGTTTAAATATTTGATGGGATGTCATGTCGAGGAGGGAGCAGGCTTGTTTTCTGCTGCTCCAGAGACTAGGACAAGGAGCAATGGATTCAAGCTGTTGGAAAGAACTTCCTGACGGTCAGAGCTGTCTGGTAGTGGAATCTACTGCTGCTTCCATGGAGTGTGGTGGAGTCTCCTGCTTCTTTGGAGGTTTCTAAGCAGAGGCTGGATGGCCATCTTTTGGGAGTGCCTTGATGTGGGTTCCTGCATGGCAGAAGGGAGTTGGACTGGATGGCCCCTGGGGTCTCTTTCAACTCTGTAATTCTATGATTCTACGTTAGGTAAAACAGATTGTGGAATGGTGATTAGCACTGAATCAAGATGTAGGGGAACTGGAGCCAAATCCTCACTCAGCTATGACTCACATGGAGTGACCTTGGTCCATTCACTGTTTTAGCCTGCTCTACCTTGTTGTTGCTATTATTTGCTGCCTGGTTGGTTTTGGCTTATAGCTTCCAAGAGCCTTTCCCCTCAAGTGACCTGCTCAGAACTTACAAATTCAGGGCTCTGGCTTCCATCTATCTTGCAGATTTCTTATAAGGACTCGTGCAGGGAAGGTGGAATAGAACTGCAACAATAAATCAAGAATAAACAACATGGGCACTGTGTGTATCATAGAATCATAGAACTGGAAGAGACTCCAAGGACCATCAAGTTCAATTCCCTTCCATGCAGGAATACACAATCAAAGCATTCCTAACAGATGGCCACTCAAACTCTGTTTAAAAACCTCCATAGAGCTGGAGAATGGTGCACAAGATGCATTCACATTTTCATGCAAATTGTTTAACAAAATTAAATTAACACTGATGGGACAAAAACTGGAGAAACGAGCTGATTTGTTGATTGCCAGTCTTTTCCCAGTGGGTCCAGCAGTCATGCTCTATCTTTAAAGCCTTTCAGAACATAAGGAAAGCACTGTTAGATAAGGCTAGAAGCCTATCTAATCTAGCACTCTGTTCACACATGACCATCTGAGTGTCCATGTCAAGGGGGAACAGTTACGTGCAATCCAGTGAATTTTGTCCCATTTCACAGGATCAGTTCCCCAGATACATGGTTAGATCTACACTAAATGAAATGAACTTAACACAATTCAGTAGCTGTCATTGTTCCAATACACTGAAATCAAGATGATGAGTTAGATAGGGCTTAAATTAACTTCAGCTGATTTTACTTAGGTGGGAATTTTTCTCAAATGTTCAGAATTGGCCATGTAATCTAAACCTATCTGTCAATCCATGCATGGGCCAAGGGTACCCTCCTTCCAGAGTAGATTTTGCCCCTTTTGGGCACATCTGAATAAGACTTTGATGCCTGAACTTCAATAAGCACACAGTGTCAGTGCTGAAGGGTGATGTCAAGTTGCATGCTGATGAATAGGTTTCCTGTTCTCCTTGAAAATGGATGTGAAGTTTTTCCTGGTGTTTTGAATATAAAGCATAGGATTGTATGATGAAAGGGACACCAATTTTTTTCTTCTACAGCAGAAGCTTCTGCCGATCACAGAGATGCCACAATAACTATATTGTTTGGCTGTCTCGAAGAGTAAGGTCTAGTAGATCTGGATCCACAATAGAAGTGCCACAAGGAAGATTAATTAAGCCAGATAAGAGCAGGTAATAACAGAGAAAAGCAAGCCAGAATCCAGAAGGAAAGCAGGTGGGAATGAAGCTGTGATAAGAAGATTAACCTACATGATGGGAAAACAGAAGGAGTAGAAAAACAGTTAAGATACTGTTACTTTAAAAGTTCAGAGACCTTGAAGTCCACCAGCAATGCCAGCATCTCCTTAGGATTTGGGGAATTATTAGCTCAAAGGAGGCCTGGAAAGGAGGGTAATGGCAGGATCTTTTCACTTGCGTATACTAATACTAACTGTAGAGATGACTCCAGTTAAAAATTAAAAGAGGTATTTTATTGGAAATTAACACACACAAGAAATCAACCAATCTCATGAACCATACAAGGCTATTGAAGGGAAAGGCAAGAAAGGTTGTATAGAGAGAAATTTCAGGTGTAGAGAGTGATATTTAGCAGTCCTGAAGCAGAAGATCAAAGAGGAGTGGCTCAAACAGGAGTTTGAGAGCAGCATGGAAGAATTCCTGGAGAATGGAAGAAGTCCCAGCAGACTGGATGATGGCAAATATCATCCTCATCTTCAAAAGGGAACAAAGAGGACCCAAACAATTACTGCCTGACATCAATACTAGGAAAGATTCTAGAGCAGATCATTAAACAGTCTGTAAGAAGATGTAGCAATCTTGTTTTCTGCTGCTCCAGAAACTAGGACATGAAGCAATGGAATCAAACATCAGGAAAACAGATTCTATCTAAACATTAGAAAGAACCTCCTAATGGTAAGAGCAGTTTGACAGTGGTATATGCTGCTCAGTGTGTGGTGGAGTCTCCCGCTTTGGAGGGTTTTAAACAAAAGCTATATGACCATCTATCAGTAATGCTTTGATGATCTATTCCTGTATGACATGGGATTGGAGTGGATGACTCTGGTGGTCTTTTCCAACTCTATGATTCAATGATTCTGTAATTGTAACAACTGGTTTGAGTAAAATGCTGTGAACTGGCTGACTGACACATTTGCAGAACTTTATATTCCTCCAATGGCATAAACCCAGAAGAGGCAGTGCCTCTTATATTTAAGAGGAGTGCTAGAATGGCAAAATCATAGAACTGTGTCCCTTTCACTGAAGTGTTGTACAATCTATCCCCTGCTAATGCAGGAAATCCACTGCTGAAACATCCCTGTCAGATGGGCATCCAAGATCTGTTTCGAAACCTATGATGGAGGAGGATAGTACAAGAACCTCTCAGGGGCAGTTCCAGCTTGGAAACACAAGCAAAGTAATTACTCCTGTCTCATTGTGAATATATGGAAGGAGAAAAGAGAACCTCGCTTAATCTCTGATATCATTTCCCTGGAATATTTCCTCGCATTTACTATCTCAGCTGTAACATGAACCAACATTTATATGTGTAATTGGTATAATAGGCATAATATGATGAGCTATGGAACTGTTCATTAATTACAACTGATCTATAATAAGATCTGCTTTACAGAAGAGGCATAAATCTGTCTTTCTTTCTGTGCTCAGCCACCACAGGCAGCATCCACAGTTACAGGGTCATTTTTCATCTCATAGTAACCTTTCAATTTAATGGCCAGACATTCTGGGGGCCAAAATCATGCATTGGGTAAGAAAGTGGATGTCAATGCTGTTGCACCCAAGGATGAATGTGATCAATTTTTTTTGTTCACTGAAGCATCAGAAATCTTGTGTGTTCTGGTCTCTCTGGTGTGCAATAAGGTGGCTTTTGCAGCTATATACGGATAACATTATCTGCTTTGGCATTTGAAGTGGTGCTTCAGCCTGCAATGACCTAAGTTATATTTCAAGTCATGTTTTATATTGGATACTTCTCAAGCTGTGCAAAGAAGTCTGCTTTGGTGCATGTGAGGGGTCATTCACTGACTTGGGGTATGTGTGTGTGTGTGTGTGTGTCAGTTGGCTTAAGTTGTTTTCACATTACACAATGATGTCACTTTGATACCACTTTATCTGCCATAGCTTCAACCTAGGGACTCCTGGGAATTGTAGTTTTAAAATATATTTGGAATGCTGTACTAGAGAATGCCAGGGCCTCATCAGACTAAACATTCCAGGAGTTTGTTGGATGGAGCCATTAGAATTAAAGTGATACCACGGTCCTAATGTCCTGTGCTGAAAACCAGACAAGGCTTCCAGCTGTCTAATTATTCTGTTATCAGGAGCTAGCAAGCAAAGTTTGTCTTAGTCTTTTTGCAGTCCAAGTTCTCGGTAGGTTAAGAGAGACAGAGTCCAATTTGTTGTAAGTCCAGACAGAGAGTCCAATGGAAACATCTATAATCCAGGTGAAGATCGAGGGTTCTAGGAGCACGAGCAAGGAATTCAGGAGTAAACTGTGCTGCTGTGCTGCAAAAGAAACCTAAGTGTGCTTGGATTGTGAGATGGTTTTCCCTGTGGAATCACAACTGACAAAGAACAAAGTGTTCTCTCCCTCTGTCTCTTGGTTGCACAACAGGCACAATGGTCTTGAGTTTATCAATAATTGATTAACTCCTCATCCAAAAGTCAAAAGAGATTGAGAACAGAACATGCATGCACTTGAGAAATGATGGGTTGCACTGGGATGACACTTAGACGTTGCCTGAAAAAGTGCAACTGTTACTAATTTTTTTAAAAATATTCAAGGTAGTGTCCCAGTGTAGTAGTAAACTCCCAATTAATGATTAACCAATAACACCTGGATCATAGCAAAAGGGCTCTTTTTATTTCGTTTGTGCAAGCGGGGAGTAGCTATGCTCATGCACCCAAGACAAACCACTCTAAAGAAATGGCTGCACGCAGGCAGCTATATACCCTGCTAAGCATGATTACAGAAGCAGAAAATACTGGTCAATTGGCTAATCCAAATACATACATATAGGAACTATGTCATGAATACTTTATTATGTCAACATTCCAGCATTGCGCATGTCCATATAGGTGATCTCAAATTATAATATCAGATCCCACCTTGGGGACATGTAAGTTTAAGCTGTAGGTAACTAAAGTTCATGGCTAGCTGCGCCCGCTCCCCTCAGTCTGGTTTTAACTGCTTCTGGCTTACAAAGTTGCAAAGACACCTGCAATTCCATTTCTTTAAAATAACTTTTACATTTTCTTATCTTAGTTGACTACAGTGGCATATCTAGGCTCAGCAATGCCTGGGGCAAGTGTGGAAGTAGGTGCTGCCACCACCGCCACCTCTGTTTCTGCACCAGCCCAAGAAGGACCTCTGCGGGAATGAGTACAAGGGCAGTGGTTATGGGCACAGGAGAACAGTGGCAGGAATGGGGGAGACATGGGGGGTGCTGGTGATTATGAGGAAAACACAAGGGGGGTGATGGGGCACAGGGAATGGCAGCGGGCACAGGGGGTGGTGGGCAGGAGGGCACCTCCAGGATATTGGCATCCAGGGCACGCACTCTAGTTGCCTCACCCTAGATACTCCTCTGGTTGACTGTAAAGGTTGCTGTCTCTAATGTCCAAAGATTTTCACATCTGTCTGTGGTAGAAAGACTTATTGATTGTCTTCAATGTAACTTTTACCTGTGTCTGCATTCCAAGGTCCACTTCCCAGGATGAGAACAGAAAACAAGGCCTTCAAGGACTATCAAGCTGGATTTAGCATGAGTTTTAAACGAGTATTTGATTGCATGACCCATCATGTTCTAGCTACAACGTAACAGATTTCCCCTCACAAAATCCATATTTTTATTTCATGCCATCCCCAGTGGGACTCCAATGCTAGTGGAAGTTGTGGTTGAAGATCCTGTTCAGTCAGTGATGTTGAAGTAAGATTCCATTGCCAACCCTATAGCTTTTGGTCTGCGGAATAGTGGACTGTAAATGCCATGTCCTCCTTCGCATCAGATAGCAAAATAACTCTTGTCTAACCCAGATTCTACATCAGAGCTGTATAATATGAATCTCTACACATGGAATTACACATTAATTGTGCTAAGCAACCCTTCTGCTGAATGGCAATAGTGTGCAGCTGAACCAAGGCATGAAATATGCTATTGAAAGTACAACCAGAATGTGCATGCTCACTCATGTGCAATGCACATCTATGCATGATGTTACCGCTTGCACAGCTCTGCATCCACAACCTTGAGTTGCATGTAGATGTTCTGCGTGAGATAAAAATATCAAATCACTTGCACATGTGGAAGACACCAATACAGTTCTGTCTTTAGTCAGCTCTAACCTCTACTTACTGCTGGATCAGGACCATTTTCATCACTAATGACAAGATTACATACCATTCTGTATCTCTTCTTGATACAGAACCCATCTAATTGTCCACAATAGCTTAATGGCTTCCTTGTAGTGAAGAACAAGTACTGGATCTCTTTTATCTGTTCAATGCCACAGGCATCTGGTGTTGTAAACTCTGACATATAATGCCAATACACTTACAGTCCCAAGAAATAAGAAATGCTGACATTTAGAGGTACCTATAACAACCTTGGGGAAAATAGGCCTATTGTAGGTAGGCCATTGTATACCTCCTCAATGCAGCTGACCTTTGGAACAATGATACCATTTTTATATCACTTGCTTGGCTTGCTCTGAAATGGGCAAGAATGCATTCATTGTGGACACATCTGGAAATTCTGTTTCAGCAGCATCCTTGTGAAAAACATTGTTTCTACCATTCTTTCCTGGTTACTCAGGCTCCCCAAGAAGATTTCTATACAACTAGCCCTCATACCCATTTCACAGTAGGGAAAATTGTAAATTGTCTCTTATACCTCATTGCTAAAGTTGGATTAGCCATTCTTTTTCCCAATGTAGGACATTTCTGCACTAGCTGTTATAGCGCTATGATTCCACTTTCAACATCCTATGGAATCCTGGGGTTTGCAGTTTAGGGAGGGGCCAGCCGGCCCCTCCCTAAACTGCAAACCCCAGGATTCCATAGGATGTTGAAAGTGGAATCATAGCGCTATAACAGGCTAGTGCGGAAATGGTCATAGTGTTCTCAAAAGTCTTCAGTGGCCACATCACACGAGTATTATGGGATTTACAGTACAGACAAAGATGCCAAAATGAGAACTGAGAAAAGGATAGGAAGAAATCTTTACCTCTGATAGAGATGGATGAATGTGGGATAACAGCATCAGTATAAAGCATAACAATTGTATTTAGCTTATTGTTGCATTTCATGCAGAATTCTGCCCACAGAGTGATTTTTCCTAGTTGCTCTTCTCAAAAGATAACTGAAGACCTTTGGAAGCACACAGCAAGAAAGCAGCTGCTTTGAAGAGCTATGCAGTAAAGTGGCAACTCTCCAGCCCTGCTATGACTGTTAGAGGAGGAAGATATGTTTCCTTCCTACCCTCTCAGGTATCTATTTCAGGCCCTTTCTGCAACTCACCTTTTCTCGGCGCTGGGGTGTGGTGCTTGCTCGAGCAGCCTCTCATGAGAGGCGTCACATCCAGGTTTCTGCAGCTCTGCATGAGCTTCCTGCTTGTGCTAGAGCCCCGCCTCTTCCTTTCGCAGTGCAGCCTGGGACCTTCCAGGCTGCACGGAGACAGGAAGCACAACCGACCTGGCTCCTGAGGCTGTGCATGCCAGGTAAGTGCACGCAGGGCCCTGGAGCAATGTGCAACAATGCACCATTTTCAGCTTAAAGCCGAAAATGAAAAAGTGCATGAAAAAGTGCTTAAAGCCAAAAATGAAAAGTACAGTGCCTGCCAGGCCCTGGAGCGTCACACAAATGTGAGTGCATCGTGTGGACCACTTCTCACATTTGCACGGCGCTCAAGGGGCCCTTTCACATGCAAAATGTTGTGCAAAAAGGGCCTCAGTCTCCTCAAATCCCCTTTGTTTTTGTTGTGTGCCTTCAGGTCATTCCTGATTTATGGTGACCCTAAGATGAAACTGTCACAGGGTTTTCTGGGGCTGAGAGTAGGTGATGCACCCAAGATCACCCAGCAGATTTCCATGGCCAGGCAGGGAATTGAACCCTGGTCTCCAGGGTCATAGTCTAACACTAAAACCACTACATCACACTGGCTCCTTCTATCCCCCATTTTATCTTCACAGCAGTCCTGTGAGGAAGGTTCGTTGGAGAGACAGTATCTGTCCCAAGGTCACAATTAGTTGTACAGGAAAGCAAGACTTTTATCAGGGTTGGAGATTTATCTCCAGCTCTTTCCACCAAATAATAAAAATAGTTGCTGCACACGGTTACATACCTTTGAACTGTGCTGATTTGGCAAGGACAGTACAGATTAATTCTCCATCATCTCACTTTTTCAGGTGCTTTTAGTGTTCCACTTTCTTTCTCCCCCTCTCTCTTCCTCTTTTATCATTAGCTTTCTTCATTTGCTGCAGCCTAAGTTCAAAGTGTAAAAGAAGTTTGCACTCACTTCTGCAGGGCTGTGCATGTTGTGTGTGCCTTAAAGTAATTTCTGATGTAGGGTGACCCTAAGGCCATGGTTTTCTTGGTAATATTTGTTCAGAGGGGGTTTTCCCTTTCTTTCTCCTCTGAGGCTGAGACATTGTGACTTGTCTAAGGTCACCCAGAGGGCTCTCATGGCAGAGTGAGGATTCAAACCCTGGTCTCCAGAGTCTAATGCTCAACTGGCTCTGAGTAGGGGGATAAGGGTGGAATCTTGGTGTTCCCAGGTGGCTCAGGCAAAAGCAAACTGCTGTGTCCTGTCTTAGCTTGTGTGTTCTTCCCTTTTTATAACTTTTACCATCCTTACCACACTCTGATATTGCTTGGTCACACATGTCTCAGTTTTCCTCTGTAAAATTTGGAGTGTATGTGATTACAATAAGATAGAATAATAAATTTGTCACACCCCAAATATAGCAGATTGCTCCCACAGCTTTGGAATCATGCCCAGCAGCAGAGAATAACTTAGCAGCAATGCACTGTAGCCAGGAAAAACTCACCCACACCATTTGTTATATTCCATCAAGGAGGCACTTCATTCTTCAGTTACAAGGTATACATATTTACAAGAATCTCCAGAAGGCATTCCAACATCCCCCTGCTTGCTCTTTCTGACAGAGCCTCCAGCAGACCCATCAGACACCATGTGCAACTTGTTGGCTAATTCTCAGCTACATTTATACTCACATTAGCTGATGCAATCCTGCCAGCCTTTGCATTCTCCCCACACCTGATGCAACCTTCTCCCCTGATTGCTCATCAGCATGACTCAGCTAAAGTCACATGGCTCTCCACAGGTGACCCACATCACAAAGTATTTTCTACAGGTTTGGTCCAACCTTTTCTTGACAAAATTAACCATCCACTGCACCTTTAAGTACTAACTAGCCTCCAGACAGATTCTCCACTCCCTCTTTCCTCTCAGACCAGAAGAAGCCCTGCTGAAGGGCTGCATTAACAGGCTGAGTAGGGAGTTAGGTAGTTCCCTATTATTAAGTCTGTTCAGTTACCAGCACTTTTTTAAATTAATTTTTTATTGTTTATATTTAAATCACAAGACCAAGCCATATGTGTATTACGTAATAATAAACAAAACAAAATTCTTTACATTAATAAAGAAGAGCGAAAAAAGTATAATATATTATGTCATATTCATTTCTGTTGCCTTCAATAATCAAGAAGTCCCCATTATTCTTCTTTCTGTAGCTTCATGGAACTATGTGAAACTATTCACAGATCCCTGTGCAACTTCTTTGTAGGACTCTCTCAATATGCTTTGCTACCCAAAAGCAGAGGACAAGATGGGGTACTGCATGGACAGAAAGAGCTGGATGGACAATTGAATTTTACTTCAGGGCTTGAAGCAGGGCAATGACTTTGGCCAGAACTAGTTTAGGGGTTACAGGACAAATAGAGTTGCCAGGTTGTTCAAACACCAATGTGAGACAACTGAGACTGCCTGGTATTCTTTAGGCAGGCCTATATAAAGCTTGTCTCGAGTCTCATGAGAGGAGGACTTCTCACAAGAGCTCCAAGATTTGAGATTAAGACATTACAGTTGAGAGCGCAAGTGGTGCCCACTTTCAGTAACTCAATAACTCAAGCAATATGGGATTTGTGGCATCACATACAATCCTAATACAGAACTGGATTTCAAACTCACAAATAAGAGACACTCTGTACAAAACAGAACGATTGGGAACCCCAAGGACAAACCACACTCTACTGGCATTACATATAGGTCTGTCCTCCAACACTGGTGGATTTTTTTTTTTTTTTTTTTGGTGGACTCAGAGTGGATAGGAGACTATTGTTGCTGCTATCATCCCCACCTCAGCATGTGTCATCTCAGACAGTTACCTCACTTTGGCTCATATGTTTAAATATCTGAAGGGATGTCATATGAAGGATGCAGCAAGCTTGTTTTCTGCTGCTCCAGAGACTAGGATGTGGAGCAATGTGTTGAAACTTCAGGAAAAGAGATTCCATCTAAACATTAGGAGGAACTTCCTGATGGTAGGAGCAGATCAACAGTGGAATGAGCTGCCTTGGAGTGTGGTAAAGTCTCTTTCTTTGGAGGTCTTTAAACAGAGGCAGGATGGCCACCTATCAGAAGTGCTTTGATGGTGTATTCTTGCACAGCAGGGGGCTGGACATGATGGCCCTTGTGGTCTCTTCGAATTCTATGATTCTGTAAAACAATCTCCTAGTCAGGAAAAAAAAAATGCTCTTTTTGCTGGTGGAGCAGAAAAAAATTGGATATTTGTTTACTTTATCTTGCAGGTTTTGTCTCTTAAACAATGCACGTATACTATCTGTTCCAGTTTTGCACCTTGCCAGCATTTGTAGCAAGGGAGCTGGAAGAAATGTCTCTCTTCTTTTCTTTTTCAAAAAAGAACTTCATTTCAATGCTGCATAAATTTACACCCATGGACATCGCTTTCAGTTTCAAATAGCACCCAGAGCCAGCTTGCTGTGTCAATAATGGCAACAGTGGGTCTCTGTAATTATATTTATATATTCAAAACTTTTCTATATTGCTCTTTCTCAAATCTGACCCCAGGGCATTGTGCTGTATTATATTTAAAACTGAATACAATGCAACTCAAAATGCTAACAGAATGAACCATACGATAGAATAAAACACCTCATGTTTTTATACATGATGAGGGAAAAGTTGCAGTAATTACCATGCGGTGTGAGTGTCAATTAGCCTTCAGAATGGCATCCTTTTTGGAGAAAGGTGGACCCATACCATCTTCAGACACTTTTTCATGAGTTCCTAAGACTTGATGCTAAGATCTTTCTAATCTGATAAAAAGAGACATGAGGGAGCAATAATTATGGAAGGTATACAGGAGTTGTTGCTTCATTTTGAAAGCCATTTAAAGATGAGCTTCTTGAGGAATATGTAAATATTACTAACACTTCCTTCTTCAGATTAATTTAGCATCAAGCATGAGATCAAACTTGCTGGCATTTAATTTAAAAAAGAGTGCAATGAACTAGAAAACCAGAGTGTCTCATAAAAAGCAGATGAAGCAGATCCAGTCTTAAGAACATCATTAGAAATAAAATAAAATAAAATAAAACAAAATAAAACAAAATAAAATAAGCTACTGTTGCAATGAACTAAATCCAAAAGGACACAGCTGAAATCCTGCAGTCTGTCTTGCAAACTGGATGTGGACCGGCTTTCTGACCCAGATTTTCCTGACTGTGCCTGTTTCACACTGTTAGGCTGCTCTTAATTTCCTGCTTCTCATACTTTGGGTATCCAGAGTAAACTTCTTCTCCAGAGTCTGACTTGCAGAAGAAATGGGCAAGACACAGGGGAACCTGAGCAAAACTGGGCTGCTAACTGACCTGACCTCAACATGCACTGTCTTTGGGCATCCTCAGTTCTTGTATCCAGAAGGATCACTATTAGTGGTTGCTGGCTTGTAGCTATGTAGAAGGAAGACACTGCTCACCGCAGAAAAAGGCTGTCCCCACAAAGGATTTTCTCTTTTAATCCCCACACCTCTAGCATTGCAGTGATTGAGATACTGAAAATTCTTTACACTTGTTGTGAGAAGTAGCTGGAAAGACTCACAAATGAATCAAGCGAAGGATCGGCTGAAGCACTTTTATTGAAAATGTATTTCCCCAGAGAGGACACACCCACCGCTAGATGCAACTAGCTTTTTGTTCCCTAGTGCAGCTGAAACAGACCCTCCCCTGTGACCCCGTTGGATAGAGTCAACAGGGTTTACAACCTATCCCGTCCACCTAGGCACATCATGTGAATCTCTACCTCTGTTTACATCTCCCCTTCCCCACATTCTATCACCCACTACCCTTATTTAAAGTTTTCTTTTTAAGGAGTGATCACGAGCTAATCATGCATTCCCTGTGTGTAGTCACATTTGCAATACCACCTCAGCAGTTTCTACGCTCTAGGTATGTCTTATCAGCCATTCCAGGGGTCCCTTGCAATGACCCATCCTTGCCCCTGGCATTCTTTGGAATTAATTGTTTTCCTTTTAAGTCAACCTAATTAAGTATACCATTTTGCAGAAGCTAAACTGTATGTTATTTCTCTCACCTGTTTGTTCCCATACCCTACCACCTCTGTGATTTTTATGAATTGGGCTTATTAATGATTGGAGAATTTGATCAGGGTCACGTTGGTCAGAGAGCATGTTTGGGCTTATGCTGACTGGAGATTATGCAGAAAATCCCAATGTTAATGGGTTTTTGCGAATCCCTTCACTGCTTCGGGCTCTTGATACGTTTGAATACAATGAAAGACAAACTGTCCAGATTGCTAACCAATCAGAGACCATACCTTGATCTTACTCTGTGGAGATCTTCATTATACATTCTTCCTGCTTGAACATAAGAGATTGTCATGAATCCCATTTTTTCAGTCTGGAGTTAATTAGCCCATTCCAGACCTTTTTATCAGTTCTGTGGGGACGCCATTACAGCCCTATCAATGCACCCCTTCAGGGTGTGGTATAGGATATAAAAACCCTAGCTTTGACACAGCCAATTGTAGCACATAGTACATAGTGTGCCTCAGACTGTGTTCTACCCTCAGATGCTGTCTCAGCCTCTCCACTGAGACCTCCTTCTGCAAGACTAGTAACTATGACCCTTTCCACTCCTAATCTCTCTCTATCCATCCCTTCTCATCTCACTTTCTAATAGCCTTGAATGGTTCTTAAGGATGTCTGATTTCTTGTATGCTTGTCAATTCAAATAAAACACATTCACTTTAACTGGAGTCCTCTCTACAGTTGTTACTCTGATTTCTGGGGTCCCGGGAGGGACACCTAAATGTGCTCACAATGGGGAATGGGAATTAGCAGAGCACAGGCTAGCAATACAAGAGGCAGGGTAACCTAGAGAGATCTTGAACCCAATGTCTACAGGATCAGGCCGAGTCAAGGAGCAAACAGAAGTAAATAATAATAGTTGTTTTTACTGATGTACAGCACAGTCAAACACGTGTATGCAAACACACTCACACAAAGAACTATTGAAATAAAGGTAGGAGTTGGATAGTTTTTAAGAGGAGATTTTGTATGGGAAATACTACACCTGTCCTGAAGCCCGGCTAGTCTGAAGAAAAAGGTCTGTAGAAGAGGAGATTCTCAGCACGAGGAGCTGAGGGGAAGGCTCGTCGGATGAAGCGACAGCAAGGCGGGATGGAAGCCAAGAGCGATCCGAGCGATCCGAAGAAGCGCTCAAAATCAGGGGGTCTTATAGGGGAAAATGTGTCCATAGGCTAGTCCGTCCCCTGGGGATAACAATGAGTTTCGGGTTGCAGACAAAGCCTCTGAAAGGCCAGCATTTTGCATGATTGAGTTATGACAGAGTTGTCAATAGAGTAGCCAGTATGCAAACACGGATTGCTTGACAGTTGAGTATTCGGCTCGTCAAGCTGCCTGCTCGGGGCAGGAGATCTATTGTAAACAGTGTGCATACATAATGTGATCTTAAAGAGTACTTGCCTTGAGGTCTCCTAAAGCGGCAGTCCGGCAAATACTGGCCAGCCTGGAGTGGTTTTGAATAGTTCAGCTATTTTCGGCTGTGCCTGAGTGTGTGCTTGTCGGGGGGCCTCGCAAGCACATGGAGAGGAATGGGTAAAGAAGACCAGATTATTGATATCAAGTGATATCTAATATACCACAAGCCCAGACTAGAAACTACAGTAACATACTGATATATCTAAGTGAAAAGATCCTGCTGTTACACTCCTCTCACAGGTCTCCTTTGAGCTATAATTCCCCCAAGTTCTAAGAACATGCTGGCTTTGAGTGTGGACCCCACCATCCTCCACTTCTTAGGGTAACATGTTCTATTTGCATTCCCTTGGTCACTTTCCATGCTTCTTTCCTTTGGATGCCTAAACTCTATTTCTAAATGCTAAAGTTTTAAGCTACTGCAAACCTAGAAATTTGGGGGATGGAGGGAAAAAAAATCACTGAGGGTAAAGAATGCTTTTTTTGGGGGGAGGCAATGTCCTTTCTTTGCTCCTATCCCATAACTACATCCTGGTATGTGCTCTGCTTTATTTTTAATCTCCCCTGCCCTCAGTGGTTGACAGTGGTTGACATGGGAGTCACCATATTGACTCACCATAATACCTTAGTGCAGGAGGTCTCAGCCTTTGATCTGCTAGCTGTTTTATGCTTCAAGTGTCAGAAGGCTCCATCAACATGGCCAATGGAGGGCCAATGGCTGAGCACCTCTACCTTAGAGTGACAAGTGTAATGGAAGTAGAGCTTAGGAAATGAGTGGCCTTTTAAGTATGATAACATGCTGAATGCACCCATAACTGAGCAGTGAGAGGATAATATTCTGGTTGTAGATGATGGGGCTGGCTTTGGCTGCTAAAGCTCTCAGATGGAGGCTTCAAAATCAAATGAGCTGGAGGTCCAAACACTTTATTCAGCAAACTATCTTGGGCTAGCCTTTGAGCTAAATGCAACCTTCATGGTCACCAGTGCCATGCTGACAAACAACAGATTCTAGGGAGAACTGAGGAGATGTTACAGCTCTTAGGTCTCTACTTAAACTGAGAAGCTGACCCAGTGTTTTCACAAGGCCATGTGGAATCCAGCTGCATCACTTGACAAACTTGATGAATTCTCCTGCTTTCAGGCTTCCCTAAGATGTCTATTTTGCCACTGTGGGAAATAGGATGTTGGACTAGATAGACCTTTGGCCAGATCCAGCAAGGTCCTCTTATTCTCAGAAAACCATATATCCAACATTCAAACAGGAAAGAGTGAAGAAGATAGAGTTTACTTTGCTTCATAATATTTTGTTGAAGAGCTGCTTAATATTTAAGTTCCATGAACCTCTTCATTTCAGTTAACCCGCATTCTTGATCTTTCTCTGCTCTTTACCTTCTCGCTTTTCTAGTGTTGTGTCTTATTGGCTTTGTGAAGCTAGAAATGCAAAGAAGGATGTAACCTTGGTCTGGTTTTGGGGGATGAGGGAGTGGGATGAAGGCATTGCCACTCAGAAAGATCTCTGCTTCCCAGTGAAATTTTCCTTCAGTCTCAAAATTTCTAGCATTGCAATTTCTTAAAACTTCAGTTGAGTATTTAAAATCACAGTTTAGGCATCCAAAGAAAATGGGCAAGCAAAGTTACCAAGGGCATGTGAACATAGCAAATGACTTCTAGGTGTCTCCTTAAATATTAGGAAAAACTTCCTGACTGTAAGAGCAGTTTGACAGTGGAATATGCTACCTCAGAGTATGATGGAGTCTTCTTCTTTGTGGGTTTTTAAACAGAGGCTAGATGGCCATCTGTTGGAAGTGCTTTGAGTATGTATTCCAGAATGGTAGGGGTTGGACTTGATGGTCATTAAGGTCTCCTCCATTTCTATGATTCTATAAATTATTTCCAGTGTGTAACTCTTTGCAATGCTAGATATTTCAGGACTGAATATCACAGTAACCTCATTTTGCCCCCTGTAGCTTCATCTCTGGTTTATACTGCAGGAACTGTCTCATAATAGGCAGAGTTAGAGCGGCAGCAGCACTATTTGTTGTAGATTTTCCTCTTCTAGGTTTAAAAGGCAGCTGGTTTGCAAGAGAGAAAGAGCGGCTTACAGCTGTTAAATCTCCACTTAAACTGAGAAGCTGAGCCAGTGTTTTTATAAAGCCAGGTGGAATCTAGCTGCATCATTTGACAAACATGATGAACTAGAAATGCTGATATGGCGGCGTTGTGGTAGAAACTGAAGTGCAGGTCCTGAGCAAGAAGTCTCAATTGCAGCATAGAATCATAGAGTTGTAAGGGTCCCATAGATCACTGAGTTCAACCAATGCAGCAACTCCAGCTAGAGGATCCCCATCAAACCTTCTTTTGAAGACCTCAAGAGTAAGAGATCCCACCATATCTCTAGGTATTTGGTTCTGTCCCAGACCACTTTTACTGTCAAGAACTTCCTTCTGATGTTCAGTCACAATCTTCCTTGCTGTAACTTAAAACCATTAGACTTGGTCCTACCCTCTGGGGCAGCAGAGAACAAACCTGCACTTTCTTTTCTGCGGCAGCCCTTCAGTTATTTAAAGAGTGCAGTCATGCAATCATGTCACCCCTCTATCTTCTCTTTATCAGTCTGAATGTTCCCAGTCGTTTCAACCTTTCCTCATATATTTTGTTCTTCATACCTCTCATCATCCTTGTTGCCCTCCTCTGAACTTGCGCTACATATATATATATCCTTAAAATGTAGTGTTCTGAACTGAATACAGTATGTTAGATAAAGATTCCCTCTATCCCATCATCTAAGTCATTGATAAAAAGGTTAAAGAGTAATGACTCCAGGACAGAACCCTGCAGCACACCACTCAGGACTTCACTACAGCTTGAAGTGCAGCCATTGATGACAATTTTTGAAGATCATTTTCCAACCAATTATGGATCCATCTGAGAGTGTTTCCATCTATTCCATATTCAGTTAGTTTACTCATCAAAATATCATGGGTGACTTCATAAAATACTTTGCTGAAATCCAGATAAACAACACCCACTGTCATGTCATCATTCTTCATGAGACAAATTGTAATGATGATTGCCTAGTAAATATGTTAGTCTTTACAATACTGTATGTCACAATCATATTGTGTACGTATGTAGAGAATGTAGATCCTTGGAGGTTATTATGTAGTGCTAAGTAATGCCCTATTGCATATGAAACTATGTAGCTATGAAATTATATGTTGATCATGTTTGGAAGTGTTATTGTGTGTCTTGCTTGCTTGAAAATAGATTTAATAGTACATGTATACTTATTGCCCCACCTTAGGGCTGAGCTGGGCTTACCCTCAGTTACAGCTAGAATCGACCTGTCTTTCTTAAGATTCTGGCACAGATTAAATGGATTTGAGGATAACTTCCTCAGCAAACTTTGTTGGTTAGAGAACAGAGGTCTGGAGGTTGGGCAAAACTGGATCTTTGATCAGGATGCCAGGCAAGACAGAGCGTCCACAGCTGGCGCAAAATTCTCCATCTGGTAGCCACAGATCCAGATCAATCACGCAAAGCCTCAGTACTTTGAAACCTTGACCTTATTTCAGCTCAGAAGAGCTTTTACAGAACTTAGATTTCAACAGATGCCTTCTGCATATCTTGAGGGGAGATACCAAGGTACTCCCGTCTTAGATAGGAAATGTGTATTTGGCTGTAACCAGATCGAGGACATAACTCATTAGTCGCTGGTCTGCTCTCTCTATTCTGGCCCTAGAGAAAGACTCCTGTCTACCATTATTCATTTTTTTGCTGACTTCACATCCCAGAACATAGTTACAGCACTGTTATCTGACACGTTGCCATCTGTAACATACTTAGTATCTCAGTTTGCATTGGCAGCCAGGAAACTGCGGGCTCGTTTCACAAAGGAACATATTGTAACATAATGCACCTTAATTTTATACTTCATGTTTTCACACCTTTTAGACAACTTGTTGGGGCTATTATAATGGATTAAACCTGTATATAAACCTTAGTAAGTTTATTGTTAATCAGATCATAGTAGTTGTAGTAGTTGTCAAAATGGTTTAAATGGATAAATGGTTTTAAAGTTATATGTATCCTTCAATAACCCATTTTTAATTGTATCAATCTATTTTAATATTAATTTTAGTCACATTTTATTCTAAGCATTGTAAAGGCCATTGACTAAATACAGTAAAACTACAACAAATTTATACTTATTGCATAGTAAGCAAATATATAAATAAATACTCTTCTGTTATTATAGTAGGCACCACTGTATATTGAGCGGGCATAATTAGTACTTGATATTAATCTTGCTGAAGGGGGATAGTATATACCTTGGCCATTTCTGCACTAGCCTGTTACAGCGTGATGCTTCCACTTTCAACATCCTCTGGAATCTTGGGGTTTGCAGTTTCAGGAGGCACTGGCCGGCCCCTCCCGAAACTGCAAACCCCAGGATTCCAGAGGATGTTGAAAGTGGAATCATCACGCTATAACAGGCTAGTGCGGAAATGGACCTTGATACGCTGGGAAAACTGAAGGTAATAAATAGAGCGGTTCATTGGTTGTATTAGATGAGGCCAAATGCCCAAACTGGCCTTTGAAGGTTGCTTTATGCTCTAGTTCAAAACAATGAGAGTTGGATACAGATTGGGATCAAAGGGAAGCATGAGGATGGGCTGAGAGAATTAGCATTAGCCAGGCAGGAACTGGGGGGTAATAAAAAGAGAGGAAATGGGGGCAAAGGATGGTGGGTTTGGATAACATCAGAAACCTGTTGAATTAATAAGACATGTGATTTCTACCAATCAATGTAAGACGAGCTGAATAATTATTGCTTGGACCTATATATTCTTTGTTTGGAAAACACTAGTCAGTTTCTGCCACTTTAAGTAATGTTTGGATTCAATCCCTGCTTCCAATAAAAGAACATTTCTATCTATGGCAATTTCCGCACAGGCTTAAAGAAACAGTGCAGAGCATCCTTCAGAGAGGACTTCTGCACCTGGGAGCGGATTGGGTCGGACCTACTTAGTGTAGTTCCACACCTCAGCCTGCTCCAGAATGACCCAAAATGGTTGTCCAGCATGCTTTTGAAAGACCGCTTGAAACAAGTCTTTCAAAAGCATGGAGCACACCACTCTGTGCCCGCACTCCGGTGCAGAGTTGCAGGCTTGCACCAGTGCGAGCCTGCGATCTGCCGGGGGCGGGCTTTAGGCTGGGAAGCTTCAGCAGTTGGTGGAGAGTCTCGACCAACCAGAAGCCTCCATTTTTGTCCCTGGTGCAGTGCGGAGTGGCGGCCACGCACTGCTCTGGACCAGCCTAGACCCAAGCGTGGAGCCAAGAAGTCCAGTAAGTACACGGGGCTATTCTCTCGCCCCGTGCGGAAGTGGCCTATGTGTGTTTTCATGTTTCTGCGTGTTCACAATGGAGACGGTTCAGAGCCGTACATGTTACCTACAGCATTTCCGCTATCTACTAATGAGCTGATAAAAGAAGATTAAAAGATATAACATGCCCAAGCAAAGCCCAAAAACATGGGTAGCTGTACTGATCTAAAACAATTTCTGAGTTGTTATCTCTACTAGGATTAGATCTTCTGAAAAGCCACCCCCAAATACTTTGGCAGAGATCCTACATTGTGCTTGTGCGGTGGAAATCTACACTCATATGGTTAATGATGGATGTGCTATACCACCTTTTGACTGAATATCAACATTCTGCGCAGGATTGTGTTTCTCCCAGTGTGCTTACTGATTTTACAATGGAGAACATGCAGTTGATGTCTCTGGAATCCACGTGAATCAGGTGGTAAACTGAAAGCATTGATGGATAGTAACATAACATCTATGAAAGCACAACTGCATATGCAACAGTTGCAGTTTCTGAACTCTACTTATACAACTGTGAGTGAGCTGAATATGGATGTTTAGCAATTGCCACTATGGTAAAACCACTTGTGTAAAGGAATGTAGGTGTGTATAAAACACCATCAGGATGCCAGTCTTTGAATGTGACAGGAATAGATCATAATAATGCATAATTGTTGGGAAAATCCATTTCATCTCAAGTTATTGCAGGGTTGACAACTTGGCAGCTAATTTCCGAAGGAACAGGAGAGTCCAATGGGTAGGGACAGGTTGGAAGATGACGCCATAATCTCAGAGTTCTGAATCTTTGACTCTATGAGTCCTGATTCAACTACACCACTGTGTACTACTATCTGACCAGGCATATTGGTGGGACCAAAGCAGAGGACAGGCAAATAGTTCCCTCTTCTGTCAAGTTGCCGTGGTGGCATAGAAAGTAAGTTACCTACATCTGTTTGACAAAACACAACTGCCTTATAAGCAATGTTTCTCATTTAGGTTCAAAAGCCTTCTGGGTTCAGAATGAGGTCTACCTATATCTCTTCATTAGTTGCCTATTCCTTTTAGGATACACTAAAAGTTTCTTGTTTTAACTTTTAAAGCCCTGCACAATCTATCTTTCTGTCCTCATTTCACTTTACCAGCCTGCTCAGGTCTTTGTTTTAGAAATGATAGGCTTTTCACTCAACTTTTCACTTCCTCCTTGACTAGGTCCCATCTTTTTTCACCTGCAGTTCCATATTCCTGGAATTGCCTTCCTGAGTATATATAGTTGTCAGTTTGCTTTGCACTGCACTGTCTTGGTTTGTGTATTTCTATCTGGATAATTCATTTTATAGTTTGAATTAGTTTTATTTTGGTACCACTCTTGCCTTCGCACATACCTACACACACATACATATGTGTGTGTGTGTGTGTATTAGATTGTACACCTTTGGTAGGGCTATCTGCCTTTCTGTTGTTTTACTTTGTGAAGCACCAGGTACCATGACAACAACAATGATGATGGTGATGGTAGTGGTGATGATGATGATGATGGCTTGTATTATCTATCAGTCACAGGCCATTAACTAAATAACCTTTCCTGGGCCATTCCCCTCATACCTGATGGAAATGTCACACACCCGCGATCTGATCAATGGCAGAATGGATCTTCTTCCTCTCATGCAGTAGGTTGGGGAGGGAGTTACAATCATGTCAATAGTGGCAAAATCTTCACTAAGTAGTGACTGTGAATGTAGAACAGTCACCTGGATTTTCTTCTGTATATTCCTGCATGGTAGGGGCTTAGACTGAATGACCCTTGTGGTCTCCTCCACTTCTGTGACTCTATGTTTCTACTCATCTGTAACTGTGTTTTGTATTCACAATCACTATTCAGTATCATTTTGACACTATTGCAATGATCATAACTCCCTCCTCCTACTTTATCCGTATAGACTTTGACTTTTACAGACTTTGTACTTTATTTGCTTTTGGCCAATGACTATTGCAAAAACAACAATAAAACAATTGAACAATACAGTAAAACAAAACAACAACAACAATATCATTTAAAAAATACAAAAATACAAGTTAACAAACTATAAAATTTTACAATTAAAAACCTTGACATAGGTGATACACTTTGGGTGAAATCACAAAAAGGGACAGAAACTAAGTATTTTATATAAGATTGTCACCATTGCAAGATACAGCTATCTCTGCCAGATGTTTCTTTCTAATTTTTTTTGCAGCAGTGGCAAATAAAGCCACATGCCAAGTCACATATTTGTCTGTGTCCATTAGAAGGTAAAGAACCATTTCTTGAAAGTTCAAAAAAAGTCTATTCCGAATTAACAGTGAAATGAATCGTTCCCTTGGGCCACTGTACAAAGGACAGCAGACTAAATAGTGAGTTAAATCTTCTGAGTAAGGACAGCCAGCTAAACGTCTGTGGAGGTTTTTTGGTATGTTATTAAGCCTCCCATCTCTTTCAGATGACTCAAACATATTTAGTCTTAGTTCTGTAAACGCATGACGCAATTGAATAAGAGTTAAATTGTTAAAATAGCCAGGATGGTCACTGAATTGTCTAAGTCTATAATATAGGGGAGCACGCAGGGAGCCTTGGAGAGTGTGCAAGTCTGCAAACGTAGCAACCTCCCGTATTGTATTATTAATTAATTTCTTCCCTGCAA